>APFE031577157.1:28136-45275 GCA_000404065.3 Pinus taeda
GAGAAAGGGCTATATTTTTGGGTATTTTGCAGAAGGTGTCTTCAGGGCATATGGAGTACATATTTTAAGGGATACAATGCAGGTGTTTTCAAGTTATGTCACTTCTCACAGGTCCCGAAATAGGTCCTCCAATGTACGGGAGAAGGGGTAACAGGGACGGTGACAAAATACTGTGTTACAAGCCCCAATCTCCTATGCCAAAGCCAGCTTTCATCTTCCTTTCCTAGACAACATATTTTATTTCCAATCTCATTTAGGATGTATATGTTGCTTGGAGTTCTTATTGTTGTTGTAACCAATTTCCCTTATCATGTTTACCTTATTTCACATTCTTTTGAGTTGAATAAAAGTGTGTGTCCCTGATCACACATTTGGATAACACTTAGCATATTATGATTCATATCTTCAACAAGTAAAATATTTTCCAACACCGCATCTTTGCTTCTAAGGGTAATTGTGTCTTTCCCTATAATTTTGGTAGATTTATCATTCCCAAAAGTGACAAGTCCTTCTTTTTCTTTCTTCAATGTTAAAAATATGTTTTTTTTTCTCTTGTCATATACTTTGAGCATCCACTATTAATTTACCATTGATTTATTTTGCTTTGGGCTTGTATAGCAAGCCCACATTCCTCAACCTTTAAATCTTCTTAATTCTTTTTCTAAGTTCTTGGTTTTTCCCTCATATGATGGACAAAAACCTGCATTGTTTCCCTTGAAGGAACTATCAAATTGCTTCTACAATTTATGGCTATGTGTCCAAAATTGTTGCATTTGTAACACTCAGTTTAATAACTAAGAGTGCCAAAAAAATTATAATTTCTATTAAAAACCTCACGAGGCTTTTTACCATAATTTACTTCATAGTAGTTCTTCTGATTCTCATAGCTATTTATTATACTTTTACCCCTTGCATAGGCTGTAAATTTTATAGCCCTGTGCCCAAAATTATTACAAGAATAACACACTCCAAGAAAAATATTCTTGTAAATGAGTGTAAGTGGTCTTCTTGATGGTGTTGTTCTTATAAGGCCATGATCTTCCTCATTGCTAGTTGTTGTATTTTATACTTTATTGGCTTGTATTCTTCCTTTTTTATAGGACCCTTGAACACAACAACATAGCTTCCTTGCTTTACTTCATTTCCCATCATCATAGAGCTTGAACTTCTATCACTATTATTTTGTTTATATCCTAGTCCAGACCTATCATTGAATGGTTTCTAGTTGTTGATGATTTCATCTAGTATTTTTGTACTATTGTCAAAGTTGTGATGTGTATCCTTCTTATGTAGTTCCTTCCTCAATAATACTATCTCAAATTCTAGACTCCCAGTAGTTCCTTCCTCAAGAAGACTATAGCAACTTCTATAGTCCCAATGATTCTCTCCTTCTCTTCCAACTGTCTCTTCAATTTTTGTTCAATCACCCTCGCTCTTCTAATTGTAATTTCATATTTATAATAGTTTGCTTGGTCTCTTCAAAGTTCTTCTTGGGACTTTGTAAACATTCTTTTAGTTTCTCTACCTCTTCCTTGAGAATGAGATTTTTATTCCTTGTTATTATAAGATCACTTAAGGCACTAATCAATTTTTCTAAAGGTCCACTTATCCTTCTTTTTTCTTCATGATTGCCTTCATAGTTTTCAGGAATTTCATTCTAAGTATCTAAGGTCGTGAAGAGCACTCTATCGGAATCATGGTCACTATCATCATGTCCATCAGATGAGCTACCATATTCTCTTGAATAGAGAATTTTCTTGAAGAATTTACCCTTGTTCTTTCCTTTGTTTATTTTCTGATATTTCTTTTCTTTCTTATAAATTTATTCTTCATCAATATCTGACCCCACTGCAAAATAACATTTAGAATCATAATGGCCAATTCTACCACATTTAAACCATTTTGAAGGAATCTTACCTTTATATTTGTTATTTCTTCTTTTAAACTTTCTCAGAAAGTTGGCTTCTTATTCATCGTCTGAATCATCATTGCAGTTAGAGCTTGTTTTTTACTTTTGCTTGTTCTTCCTTGTCTTCATGGATACCTTGAATGTTGCTTCCCTTTTAGATGGATTTTCCTATTTTTTCCTCATTTCATATGCTATAAAAATTCCATGTAGCTCATCCATACTAAACATAGCTTGATCTTGTCTTTCTTCTAAAGTCGATATTTTAGAATCAAATCTCATTAAGGGAGATCCTAGTATCTTTTGAACTATGTTTGTATCTGTGATTTTCTCTCCTATTCCTCTCATAGTATTCATGATCTCATCAACCAGGAGAAAGTAAGTTGTAATGTATTCGTATTCCTTCATCTTTGGATGTTCAAACTATCCTTGATAAGTTTGAATCTTGGCCGCTTTGACCTTTGCATCTCCTTCGTACACATCTTGAGCTTGTCCCATATTTCCTTTATTCATTCACAAGGCATAACCTTGTCAAATTCTGATCTTGTCATCCCTCCTAGAATGCCATACATAGCCTTTGAATTACTTTTATGGAGTCTTCTTCCAACTGGAGCTATTAGAGTAGAGCATGGTACCTTGTATTCATTTAGAACAACTTGCAAAATATCAACTCCTTGTGCTTGTAAGAAAAATATCATCCTTATGCTCCAAAAGGCATAATTTTGTCCAACAAAAATGATAGACCGTGTTTGTTGTATTCTACTTGCTTGTCCATAAGTCTTACTGAGATATATTTTATAGTGGTCAAATTATTTCTTAAGGAACCCACTATGATACCAATTGTGGGAATATTCAATAGTATTGAGAGGTGGGGTGAATTAGTATTAACAATTTTTAACTTCAAAAACTTTAAATGCATCCACATATATAAATCAAAGCACATAAATATACAAAGCAAAAACATTTTTACATGGAAGCCCAAAGTGGGAGAAAACCACATTATTCTTTCCTTAATATAGATAAAGAGTGCATTCAAATCTATCAGCACCAACTCCCTAGCTTATCAACACCAACTAAAAGGAAGCACCAACTCCCTGGTTTATCAACACCAACTAAAAGGAAGCACCAACTCCTTGATTTATCAGCACCAACTGAGAGAAAGCACCAAGTCCTGATTTATCAACATCAAAGCTTGTATAAGAGTCAATATTAGTCAAAAACAGTTTTCCCTACTGGCAAATTCTCCTCCATCCTTCACATAAGCACTTTGTTTCCCAAACACAACCTTCTTAGCAACATAACTTTCCTCAACAGATGATCTTTTTACTTGTCCTCCTTATTAGCATAACATAGCATCAAAAATCCCTAAAATAGGACTGAAACCTTCAAAAAGTGTGCCATAAATTATTCCAAAATAAGACAAAAACCCTTCCCCATAAAGTCTCTCTGAATCAGCTCCTCTTCACTTTTGTTTCACGACGTATGAACATTATAATTCCTCCTTTTCTTTGATTGTTTGAACAGATCCAAATTTGCTTGAGCTAATGACTTGAATTTTTCCTTCTCGCACCTATTTATAGTGCATTCAGGGTCTAGATTTGACCGACTTATACACTGGCTCGATCAACTTGTCCACTAGTTAGACTTGCTTGTGCAACTGGTAAAATGTATAGTGAATATTCTAAAAATCATTTCTCCTCAACCATGAGGAGTTTGAGAGAGCTCCATATAACATTAGAAATGTCTCAAAATAAGCTTTCCAACCATATATGTTATCCTTCCATTCGAGCTAGGTAAATGGAGTAAAAATGCATTCAAAGATAGGGTATCCAAATGGGGCATCAAAAACCCAAAAATATTATTTCAAAGTATGATAATTGAATATGTAATTTTCTCTTTCATTTTAACAATTTTTGATGTTAAAGACAACTTCTTTCAACAAAGGAATCCTTTCATTAATCAAAGAAAGCTACATATATCTTGAATTTCCAAAAGAGAACTAAAATTCAGGAGATACTTGAAACTAGCAAGTTGCCTACCAACAATAGATAATGAAAAAACTACTACGATAATCATAAAAAGATAGAAAACTCCTTGAGGATTCAATATTTAAAGGGGGGAAATGCCCCTGACATTTGCATGATTTTCCCTGAGTTGACTAATTGTTCACTATCTTCTTGGATTCATGCCTTATTGCTCTTACGAAGTCATTTTTTGGTTTCTTTGTCTTTCCTGGAGACCATCTTGAAATCCATTGTCTAAACCTCAAGACTAAACTATGAGGAACTCGAGCCCAATTTCTTGTGATCCAGGCAGCTCCAGAAACGCTCAGCATCTAGAAGTGGCCCAAAATAGCTCAAAAACCAAAGTCATCGGATTGAAGGGAAACCAAGACCAGATCATAGTGCTCATTGTCCTAATTCGAATGGCGTGAACGACACTCAAATATGAGTTCGTATATTGAAGATATTGGCAGTCAAAGTTTTGGTCAAACTAGGCCTAGTGGCAACCACTAACGAAGCAACAATTTGGAATTTTTCCAACGCACGAATTCCGGCCTCTAGAATGGGAAAACTTGTCACCTCGTTAATTTGTCCGATAAACCCCAAAATTCGGTCAATTTTTTTAATTATCAAGTATATATATATATATAAAGGGGTGGGTTGGGACGTCGGAGCACGCCACCCACTGGTCCACCATATTTATTTTATTTTATATAGTTGGCGGGTGGTCAAACCCAGCCAAATGCATGCCATGTTTAAACCAACTGTAGAATACCATATGTATATGGCCCACGGCCCGCTGTCGTTACTCAAATAACGCGCCCATTTAAATAGGGTCGGTGGGGTTCGAACTTGCCCGACCTAACCTGGCGACCCACCAATTGGGAAGCTCTCCAATTAAAATAAACAACCAAACAAAACACCAATCAAACGGTCCACCATATTTAAACTCCTAACCAATACAAAGCTCCAAGACCGTAAACCAGCAACCAAACAAAAAGCTAACCACCTACGCCCATTCAATATTAACCGCTAAAAAATATTATTTAAAACAAAACAAAAAATTATTATGGAATGTGACCGCGAGCGAGGTTTGACCCCAGGTCCTTATATATAAATGACGCTTTGTTCAATCGACCGGGGGAAGAGCATCAAGTATAGAACCGTGAGTGGAACCAAGAGCCACTTTTGGGGCATGAATTCCAAGGGAATATTTCACAAAATATTCTCATGTAGAATCTTGGGGGAATCAAAAAGATTCCCTAGAGGTTGATTTTTCACAGTGACAAAATTGTGCCAAGTTTATACTCAAACGAACTAGAATTTCACAGGGAACATGATGGTGTGGTCCATTTCCCCATCTGAGTAAAAAAATTTAGAAGACCAACAGCAAGGAATCTTTGCAGAATCTTGTGAAATCGAAAAGATTCCCTCAGAGGCTGATTTTTAATAGAGTCAGAATGATGCCAAATTTATAGTCATTTTTCACAAAATTTCACATTGAACGCAGTGTTGTGCTCATAATTTTCATCCGAGCAATGGATTTTTCACTCATCTCTAGGAAGGAACCTTTTGGGGAATCTTCGAGATTCCCGAGGGTCCAAATTTTGATGGTGTCAAAAAGGGTCAAATTTCATTTGACACATTTTTGTGCCACGAATTCAACGGTAATGTTTATTTCTGTAGTTGAGCATTGCATTTTTTGTCCATGACCGAGATTAGAGGTATAAGGGTCATTTATGTAAAGTTGATTGTAATTCAGTTTTGACGTCATTTAACGAAAGAGGCCTCCTGACTTTGCGCAGGACCTGGAGATGTAGCCCACACTGGGTGAACTTTGTAATAAAATCGTTTGTGTGGCTTCGATCTCATGGTTGTTTTATGATTTTCCGCTTCTTTTTCATATGTTTAAGTTACTTGGTTAGATGCTATTTTATATGCAATTATGTATGCATCCATGAAGTAAAAGATATGGATCAAGTTTGGAAAAGAGGAGAAGGAAAAATCAAATCCTTTGATCTAAGCAGGGCATGCAGCATGAAGACGGAACATGGAAAATAAGGAAGCTCGAATGTAGGAAGAGAGAAATTATCGCAAGGTCTTCTTCAACATGGAAAAGAAAGTTGACAAGTTGTTTGCAGAATATGAGAAGACAATTAAGCCTGAGACGAAAGAACCAGATGATCATGCCTTGATAAATCATAAAGGTGGAGGAGAAGAGCCTCCTCCCTCTCTGTCCTCTAGTCAAATTTCTTCTTCTTCCTCTTCTTGTCATTCTAGCAGGCATCATTGGAATGCATCTAAAAAACCATTTTTCAAGTTGGATGTCAAGTTTGATTTACCTATATTTAGTGGAGAATCTAATGTAGAAAAGCTAGACAACTTGATAAGGTAGGTTGAAGTGTATTGTCACATACAACAAATCAAAGAGGATGAAGACAAGATCCAACTAGCATCCCCTCGATTGAGTGGCACCGCTCTCGTCTGGTGGGAAGGAAAGCTACAGCAAGGTGGTAAGAGTCATCATAGACTTCTTTGATCTAGGTCTGAGTTCATTTTTGTGTTACGAGGACAATTTTACCCATTGGGTTATAGATAGAAGGCCATGATGGAATGGAAACATTTGAAACAAAGTAAAGGTCAAATTGTTCAGAATTTTACAGAGGAGTTTAGAAAACAAGCATTAACATTGAATGTTCCACTAGACACTTCTAAGACGTTGATGAAATATATTGGCTATTTGCATAGTTATTTGCGTCATTCAATCTTATTATTTGAACCTAAGTCTCTTGATGAAGCTAGTGTGAATATTGTACATCTTGAAAGCAGGGAGGAGCATGAACAAGATGATCGCCCAAAGAGGGGAGCATCAGCTAAGAGAAGAGAAGTAAGGCCCTCTTGTACTCATTGTGAGAAAGAAGGGCATGATGAGGAGAATTGCTAGAAACTGCATCCAAAATTGAGGCCTAAGACGAACGACAGAAAAGAGAAGTAGAAGATAATTGCAATTATGCAGTCAGACCAAGAATCTGAATCAGAGGATGATGAGAGGATCACAGCTGCAAGATTTGCAGGTGTTGGAAAAATTGACCTGGGATCAGACTCAAGAGATGAAATGAAGATTGTAGATTTTGGGATTGCAGAAGATGGACCTATCGACTTGGGTTCTGATTCGGACGATGAGACAAAGATTTCAGGCAGTCAGAATTGAGGAATCTTCTTAGAATCTAAAGGAATCTAAAAGGTTCCCTTGGAGGTTGATTTTTTACCAAGGCAAAATGATGTCAGCATTTTATTCATTCTTCTCATAATTTCATTGGAAGCGCGATGGTGTGCTCAGAATTTTCATCCGAGCAACAGATTTTTCGCCCATCTCTAGAAAGGAATCTTTAGGGGAATCTTCGAGATTCCTGAGGGTCCATATTCTGACGGTGTCAAAAAGGGGACAAGTTTATAGACTTTTGACACAATTTCACATGATGAATTCAATAGTGCAACCCATTTTGTCGAGATTTGCATTTTTAGGCCATCCCCAAAAGTGGAGGTATATGATGCAGTGATGCCATGTTATTTCTTTTCATTTGTTGAGATGATGATTTATTTGTTTAGATGCTTGTTACCATTATGTTGAAGGGTACTTGTATGCCATGTCATGTGAGAATTTATTAGCTTTTCATGCTAAAGGAGGGCCCATTTGAGTGAGAGTTCCTATAGGAGAACATCTCGTGGAGAAACATGCCACTCTAGCTGAGGGAATTTATCCTTGTAATGACAAAGAATGTACTATGTACTCATCATCATCTTGCAGCATTTAGTGAAGCGGCCTCCCCACTCTTGACACCAGGCCCGGAGACGTAACACACACCGGGTGAACTCCATTATCAATGTGCGTGTGTCCTTTGATTTGATGATTGCCATTATGTTTCATCTTCTTTAAAGTATGCACATGTGGTTTTTCATACTCTTTCACATGAAATTTTGATAAACATCACAAAAGTAAAATATCTTCATTAATTTTGGTAGCTAAAGAGATCCAGATCAAGTTTGGTATCAAAGCGGTCTTCTCGTTGATGTGAATTGCGAGTGTGAATGATAACCATAGATTGAACGTGCAACAAAAAGTAAAATGGAGAACAATAGTGACCTCTACGAGGACCTCATCAGGATGGCATGAATGGTATATATAATGTATGCATATTATGAGGAGAAAATGGCAAGAGAGGAACAAGAGAAAGGAAGAGCACAAGATGATGCTCCATCCACCTCCTCGAGTGAACATTCATCTTCTTTGTCATCTTATCATCATCCAAATGAAGATATCAATCAGAGCCTTCAAGCAGAGAATGTTGCATTGAGGAGAGTTCTAAGAGAAGAAAAAGAGGAGAAGAAGATATTTCAGCTTCAATTACAAGCCACAAAAGAGGCCTTGGAAAAATTGAAGCGCAACGAAGGCTTAGCAAAGTCATCATCACTTTTTTCAGAATCGAAAACTGAGGTAAACATTGTTGATCATTCTTCAGTTTCTTTTTCACGTGACACCATTTCTATTGGAAACATGGAGGTACCCATTTCGGGAAGTGGCATGTGACTCCTTGCCAAGATGAGGCATAAAGGAGGGGGACTTGGTTTTAATGGCCAAGGAATGACTCAACTATTGGAGGTTTTACAAAGACCTTGATTTGCAGGTTTAGGATAAACTGAAGGAGATTTCTCAAAGGTATCAGAAGCTTCCAAGGAATTGTTGAAGCCATTGAAGAAAGAGGATCATTGGAACACATCACAATCCTCCCATGACAGTGCACATTGCAGAGAAAAAGCTAAGGCAATCTCTCATTGCCAGGATTGCTCCAGAGACAGTCAAGAGAGGTACAAAAAGTCTCAATATTCTAAAGTTCATTTTGATTACAATCATATTGTTAATGATGAGCAAAAAGCATGGCGTAGAAAACCATGTATTTTTTTTTTTGTTTGCATAACCATGTGGTTGCAAAGTGCTAGAAATAATGGTAGCAAGAAAGAGGACGAGACCTGAAAGGCCTTCTCCACATTAGGGAAGGAAAAAGGTTAAGCAGGTCTGGACGAAGAACACTTTTTGCAATCATTACAACAGAGGTGGACATCAAAGAACCATGTGTTGGAGACTCCATCCAGAGCAGTGTCTCAAGGACAAAGCACCATGCAGAAACCAGCTGGTGAAGATGTTCAACAAGCGAATCCACTACATTCCTAGTGGTTCACTTTGTTGAGTAAGAGATGGTTTTACTAGATATAGTAGCTTGTCGTAACTGCATTTTGTAAATCATGTGTTGCAATATAATTGTAAAAGTGATGATGTGTTTTCCATCACTTATTAAAGCAATAATTTTTTTTCCTTTTATTGATAGATGGGTAATGATTTCTATTATGATGCACACTTGACAGAAGAGTGTGTGTTATAAACTCTTGGTAAGTATCGGGATGCTTGGGTCATGATTGGTCATGTAATTGAGCATGTAGTTTGCAAATATTGTACTACAAGTTTGCAAAGGATGTAGGTGTCAGCTCATCACTTATGGATCTAAAGAACAAGGGTGAAGGAGAAGGAAGTGTGACTTGTCAGGACACTTGTGGTGCAAACAATAGAACACATCAGTTGCATATTATTTTCATATGATTTTGGAGTACCAAAAGCTCCTCAATGGGGAGGAATGATCCAGGCAGCTCCAGAAATTCTTAGAATTCAGAAGTGGCTCAAAATAACTAAAAAGTAAAATTCATCAGATTGAAGAGAAACTAGGACCAAATGGTAGTGCTCATCATCCTGATTCCAACGGTATGAACGACACTCAAATACGAGTTCGTATGCTCAAGATATTCATGGTCAATGTTTTGGTCAAACTAGACTCAGTGCCAGCCACTGCTGAGGCAACAATTTGGAATTTTCTGGCGACAGATTCTAGTTGCCAGAAAAGGAAAATTTGTCACCTCTTTAAAATAGCTTGTAACCCTTAAAAACTAGTCAAAAATCTTTGAACAATATTTAAATCTCTCTCTCTCTCTCTCTCTCTCTCTCTCTCTCTCGCTATCTATCTATCTATCTATCTATATATATAATATATATATATATATAATATATAAATATATATATATATATATATATATATAATATATATATATATATAGATTGGTTGGTGTACTGCCAACCCTCCAAAAAACATATTAATATATATTCGGGTGGAAGGCGGTCAAACCCTACCACCCCATTTCATTGTTAACGGCATATGTTTATATATGGGTCAGGGCCCACGGCTTTGACCCGGGACCCCACCCACCACAAAACATGAAGTTGGCCTGCCCACACAGCATCCCCATAACCAACCGTGCTCCCACTTAACGGTCAACTCTAACCAAAATGCATTACACACCAAAATGTGTGTAACAACGCCACCTTATTCCTGCAAACCACCAACTGTTAATTGACCGCCCTCCAATACAAACAATGAATGCGCCTATTTTTTTATAATAAAACAAACACATTTATAACAGTGGGGAGGCTCGTGAGCTTGACCCTGGGACCTCCATCCCCTAAATTTGGCCACTCCACCAATGGCCCAATGAGCCTTTCATTGTTATATTCACCTGAAGATTTATATAAGAACCAAAGTTATTCATTTGCCAGGAAAACGAAGTGGAGACCGAGAGAGAGGAAACAGGTGCAACCAGCCCAGGCAGGGCATGTTTTGAGGAGATAATATTCAAGGGGAACATTCCATGCAAAATCTTGGAGGAATCTAAAAGATTTCTTGGAGGGTAATTTTTTCACATTTTCATATTCATGTCAACTTTATACTCAAACGAACTAGAATTTCGCAGGGAACGTGATGGTGTAGTTCATTTCCTCATTTGAGCAGCGTAATTTCAAGCAGTCATTAATGAGGAATCTTTACATCATCTTAAGGAATCTAAAAGATTCCCTTGGAGGCTGATTTTTTACCGAGGCAGAATGATCTCGACTTTATAGTCATTCTTCTCAAAATTTTACGGGGAGCGCGATGGTGTGCTCAGAATTTTCATCCAAGCAATGCATTTTTCACCCATCTTTAGGAAGGAATCTTTGGGGGAACCTTCGACATTCCCAAGGGTCCACATTTTAGCAGTGTCAGAAAGGGGCCAAGTTTTTAGTCGTTTGAGACGATTCTGCGCCGCGAATTCAACAGTGCAACCCATTTCGTCCACAAAGCTTCGCCTTTTCAAGCCTTCCTCGATAGTGGAGGTATATGATGCAATGAAGCCATGTTATTTATTTTCATTTGATGAGATGATGATTTAGTTGTTGAGATCCTTGTTAACATTATGTTGAAGGATACTTGTATGCCACATCATGTGAGAATTTATTAGATTATCATGCTAAAGGAGGGCCCATTTGAGTGGGAGTTCCTATAAGAGAACATCTCGTGGAGAGACATGCCACTTTAGTTGAGGCAAATCATCCTTGTAATGACAAAGAATGTATTATGTATTCATGATCATCTTGCAGCATTTAATGAAGCGGCCTCCCCACTCTTGAGACCAGGCCCCGAGAAGTAACCCACACTGAGTGAACTTCGTTATTAATGTGTGTGTGTCCTTTGATTTGATGGTTGTCATTAATTTTCATCTTCTTCATTAATTTTAATCCTCTTTAAAGTATGCACATGTGGTTTTCCATACTCTTTTACATGCAATTCGGCTAACATCACAGAAGTAAAAGATCTTGGTTAATTATGGTAGTTGAAGAGATTCATATGACCTTGCCTCGAAGGTAGGCCTTATATAGAATCCTAGCCTCATGAGCTGACATGTCCATCACATATTCTCCATGCCATGCTTCTGCAAGGGAAATCAATCGTGGGTCATCCATATCCATATATTCTGATAGGGCTTATGCTTCAACTTCTTAAGGGGAGCTAATCATCTCATGTGGTAATGGATTTTGTTGATGCTCTTCATGAGACTTTTGCATAACCTTTGTAGGGTTGCTAATTGCATAACTTATTGAATGCTAACTTTCTAGGAGACTCCTTTGAAGAGGAGAGAGACTCAAACCTATTTTGCAGATCTAGGGATCTAGTTAGTATTGTAGGTACGATGAGGACTCAAATTTCTACTTATTTGGGGGATTTTTGTTGAATCAACTAGCTCTTTCTAAGAATGGTTTTCTTCGAATGTTTCATTAGTATTCAGTGAAAAATCCCTATAAGATGGCCATATTGATGACAACATATGCATCTAATAGGGGAAATGTTCATAATCTAGAGATTGGCTCCAAACAATATCTTAGTAGTAAACATATATGGAGGTTGGAAGAGGCTAGAGATATTCATATATACACAAATTCATGCATATGAAGTGTACCTCCTTCTCTTAGTAGCCTTTGATACTTTGATAAAGTTGTCGATGAAATTATCGATGCATTCAAGGATTTCATCCTCCCAATATTATTTGTCGAGAGAAAAGAAAAGGACCCACACTGGCACTACAAGGAAATCCTCCTTCTTTATATTACAAAGCTCCTTCAATCATCACATGAAGAGTCATACATTGTTGAAAAATAACGACCCACTTTCAAAAATCCTCGATCTATCTTCTAAGCTGGAGAAAATGACTATGAAAAAAACCTTACCCCTAATTCCAATTCTATTTGACCCTAGGCGTTCCATTTATTTCAAATACACCCAATCAAAGCCTTTTTAGAGGGACATAATTCAATAATTTTGTAGATCAGAGCGTGATCGTGCATATATTGGATATGTTCTCTAATATGATTATATTTAACCTTGTATTTTGGATCTTGCACTACATTTGGCAAAAAAAACCTTGGCTTTCTAACTTACCACGATGCACCCTATGGAGGGTTTGCTGCAAACCCAAAAACCCCACTTCATCTAGTTGCTCTATGAAAAGGATGTCGAAAATGAGGAGATTGATGGGGAATACCAGTAGATCCAGACTCATTATGAACTCCTAAAAAAATCTGGATAAAGGAGGGGGTAAATCCCCCTCTCATGGAGCCAATCATAAATGACTATGCAAAGGAAACCCTAGAATTTACAAAGTAGAGCTTAAACAAATAACGCTAATCTATATTTCAATTTTGAAAATTAATATTATTTTTATTTTACTTAGATAAAAATCACAGTTTCACCTTATAACCTACACTATTTGAATATAAAATAAAAATAAAAATAGTAGATTCACCTCATAAGTTGTGAATCATATATTGTTCATTAATCAATCATTACTTTCAAATTCTAATATACAATTTATTTCCTTATAAAATATTATAAAATTTATCTATATTAAAATATAACCAGTTTGATTCATCTTAACTTTCAGATCTACCACAGGTTAGAGAGGGACCAAATCTCTTTCACTCTAAAAGTGTTTAGCACCTCAGGATATTTTTTTTATTTTATTTTATTTATTTTATTTTTATATTTGAACGAGTCAAATATTTACATAATTGGTTGGACAAGAATTACAACATGTGTATATATATATACACCACCTAGATCCATCTTAACTTCGGCTCGACCAAGTGTCGAGAGGGGATCAAATCTCTTTTCACTCTAAAAGAGGTTTGCACCTCAAGGGATTGATCCCTCTCGATGCTTTGGTAGATCCAAAGTTAAGTTGGATCTAGGCTAGTTTATTATTTATTTTATTATTTATTTATTTAATTTTTATTTTTATGTAATTTGATCAAGTCAAAATATTTAACAAGAAAGGACAAGACAAGACATTACAACATATCTTGCAAATATTGGATATATTATCTAATCTTACTAGATTTCTTCGTAGCTTGGATTTTACATTGCTTTTGGCAAGCAACAGGTTGTATTCCTAGCTTGCCATGGTGCACCCAATAGAGGGTTTGTTGCAAACCTACAAACCCCTTTTCGTCCAACTGCACTATGAAAAGGATGTCAAATATGAGGAAATTGACTAGGAATATCATAGATCCAAACTAATTATGAACTCTCGAAACAATTTGGCTAAAGGAAGAGTCAAAGGCCCCTCTCGTGAAGCCAAGCATAGGTGATTATGCAAAAGAAACACTAGAATTTGCAAAGCATAACAAAAAAAAATAACACCAATCTATATTTTCACTTTTGAAAATTAATATTAATATTATTTTATTTAAATAAAAAAATTAATTTAAAGAAGACAAAATAAAAATAATAATTTCACCTTATAACCTACACTATTTAAATAAATAGATTCGCCTAATAAAAATAATAGATTCACCTCATAAGTTGTGAATCATGTATTGTTCATTAATTAATATTTATTTTCAAATTGTAATATACTTTTTTTTCCTTATAAATATTATAAAATTTATCTATATTAAAATATAATAGCCTAAATTCATTTTCAAGTCCATATTTATCAAGAGCACTTCATTAATTAATTATTATTTTCAAATTGTAATATACTTGTTTTTTCCTTATAAAATATTATAAATTTTATTTATACTAAAATATAATATCCTAGATTCATTTTAAGTCCAGATTTATCAAGGGCGCCAAAGGGATCAAATATTTTTTCACTCTAAAGAAGGTTTGCACCTCAAGAGTGTTTTTTTTTAATGTAATTTGACCAAATAAAAATATTTACATAATAGGACAAGGCGGGACATTACAACATCACACCTCTCAACCCAATATATATATATATTATAATAGATTTATAATATAATATATTATATATATAATTATATATATATATATATATATTATACCAACCTATATCCATCCTTAACTCTGGACTACCAAGCACTAAGAGGGATCAAATCTCTTTTCCACTTTAAAGGATACCAACCTATATCCATCTTAACTTCTGGATCTACCAAGCACTAAGAGGGATCAAATCTCTTTCCACTTTAAAGGAGGTTTGCATCTCAAGTAATTTTATCCCTCATAGTGTTTGGTAGATCCAAGGTTAAGATGGATATAGGATAATTTAATTATTAATTATAATTATTATTATTATTATGTCGAGAGGCGCTCTTTAGCCGAGTATAGAAAAAATGGTGTGATGTCTTGTCCTATCCTGTTAAACATTTTGACTCGGATAAATTATGTTAAAAAATAAAAATTAAAAATAATAATAAGAATAAGAATAGAATAGTATTGAAAAGCCATTTTGACTTCAAACCAAATTACATTAAAAAATTAAATAAAAATAAAATCAATTATTTTTTTAACACTAATAAGTAGATATTTTTATAAAATTTGTGCCCATAACACAACAAAAAATTGGGAGATTTACATAAAATTATAAGGACAAATTCTTCGATAGAAGAATACAGACTAAGAGTTTCGACATCATCAACACATTGAATTTTTTCTACTTGCATCCTACTAGTATATTGGCAACTATAAAGCCTACAAAATTGACCATAAAGTAGGAGAATTCTACAATACTTTGTCATTCACAAGAAGGGGTGTCAATTGACTTGCTTTCTCCTCATCTGCATTTGCATTTCCATCTGAAGTTTATTGTCTTGATTTTGGACTTGCTGAAGCAAGGTTCTCCAACTGGCTACGAAGGGCATCTATTTCATCATTTTGACGATTGATCTAATTTTGAAATCTGTGCATTCTTTCATATTGTTTTGTAATCGTGAGGGAGAGTTGAAGGAGTAGTTGCAAAAGCGAATGGGAATCTATGTTTTTGTTGATATGAGGATGTAGGCAGAGGGGGAACTTTGAGGATCCCTCTCCTCCATATTCACAACTGGTGTTGTCCATCACGGCCCTAAGAATTGGCTCTCTACAATACCAACCACTAGCACTCACCAAGACAATCCCAAATCCACAATGACATGCCAATTGTAATCGAAATTGAACACAAAATGTTGCAATGAAATATCAAAGATGAACAGAAACCATATGTAATGAACAAGAAAGAAGGTAAATACCAAATTCTCCCCCAGATTTCAAGGAGACATATGCAGACTAACCACAGTGCGGAGCCATGAGTTATTGACCTGCTCCTCTCTCAAACAATCACAACCCCAACCAAATGCAGCCATAATTTGAAAAAAATAAGTTATTTTCCAGGACCCTAAGGGCAAAGCTCAGCTACAAGATAAAATTTCAAGGAGTCAGCCCCAGCCAAGACAGGCCTTGAAACTAGTCTCTCATCCAGAGCCATCAAGCTCAATGAGATCTCCTGAAAATTGAGGAAGTGGAGCCAAACTTTCACAGAATGCCAATGACCATCATTGTTTATCCTTTAAATAGATAAGAACCAAATCCAATCCATTACTCTCCTCCATGAATGAGTGTATCAAGCTTTGTACCTCCTGTAGATGCACCATCCTTTCTTTTGGTGTGAGCAATATATCTATCAATTCAGATTGCTTGAGATTATAATACGCACGATGTGAGTTTATGACTCAAATCCTTCTGTGTAGTCTCACCATGGGCGATGTACAGGAAGGCACATGGCCTACATGTTGGCCCCATGCCACCACCCATGAGAATTTGTCGTAGAGTATAATAATTAATTCACATGTCATTGAATGAGAAAGTGTCGCATTTATGCACAAGAGTTCGTCAATGAGATCAAAATTTTCTTTCTTTATTCTAATTTTTTATGGTTTATATACATATAGATCTTAACAATTTTCAATTTTGAAGTTATGTGATGGTTTTCCATCCTTTTTTCCGTTGATCTTTGTTTCTACCTTCCTCAAATTGCATACTTGATTGGCTTACTTGTCTACCTCATAATTCTAGCTCCTAAGAATATGATAGAAGTTTTTATGCTAAAAAGAATCCAGGATACTCATGTTTCTTTGGAGGAGAAGATTTAGCTTATTAACCTTGGAAGTTGTACGCTTATTCAATAATTGAATTGTTATGAGGGAGTCCCACACTATTGTGATCCTGGAGATTCCTTTTTCCTTAGCTAGTTGGAGACCTAGTAGAAGCTCGTACATCTCTACCATGTAGTTGGTTTCATTGCCAAGACCCCATGTGTAATTAATTTCTTGTTACTCAATGGGATCCCAAAAGATTCATCCCCCTCCTGACACCCCTATAAAACTAATATTTATAGTTTTAATTGCACCTAGGCTCTCTTGAGTATAGCATGGGAGAGATATTTAATGTTTAACATTTTGAATTAGTCAAATTACATGAAAACAAAAATAAATTAAAATTTAATAAGCAAAACAAAATCAAATAAAATTTTAAAACTAAT
>APFE031577157.1:50617-62826 GCA_000404065.3 Pinus taeda
TTTATCTTAACTTCTGATTATGAAAGGTCCAAAGGGATCAAATAGCTTTTCACCCTAAGAGTTTATTTATTTTAATTATGATTTTTTATTTTTTATGTAATTTTATTGAGTCAAAATATTTATATAATAGGACAATACAAAACACTCTCGCTCAACCTAGATCCATCTTAACTCTAGATCTACCAAGCCCTAAATCCCTTTTCACTTTAAAGGTGATTTGCACCTCAAGAGATTTGATCTCTCTGGGTGTTTGGTAAATTCTGAGTTAACATGGATCTACCATGGTTTAAGTTATTGAGTTTTAAATTTTATTTTATTATATAATTTTAATTTTTTATATAATTTGACTAGTCAAAATGTTTTTTTTTACAAAGGGAACTATGCAACCTCCACATATATGCAATAGCCTGCAACCAACATAATATCTTTAAACTTATTTTTATAAATATCTATTATGTAAATATAGATTTCATGTACAATATGTTTTTCAAAATGCATTTACATTTGGATCTATTTTAAATAATTAATTATCTTTTTTGTGTAAAAAATAACACAATTTAATATTTTCATTTTTGAAAATTATATTAATATTTATTTTATTAATTTAAATATATTAAAAATAAAAAGTAAAAATAATAAAATTCATCTAATAAGTTGTGGTATCATGTATTACTCATCACATTATGAATGGATAACCCATTCAATTTTGCTTTAAGGACTATTTTAGTTTGTCTTTGACCAACCAATTCAATTTTGCTTTGAGCCATGTATTAGTTTGTCTTTGACAACATTTATACACTTAGGAAGTTAATTTTTATTATATTTAAATTTATTTATTTGTAAGGTGATTGTTGAAGGTCTTATTATGAGTTTTTAATAATAACTTTCATTTCTATTAGTTACTAATTTTTTTGTTTTTAATTTTATTTCCTTTTTATTGAACTTTTATTTCATGAGTTTATTTATTTATTTATCTATTTTAATTATGATTTTTAATTTTATGTAATTTTATTGAGTCAAAATATTTATATAATAGGACAAGACAAAAGATCCATAACTTTGGATCTACCAAGTGCTCAAGGATTAGAACTCTTTTCACTTTAAAGGTGTTTGCACCTCAAAAGTTTTGATCTATCTAGGTGTTCAATAAATCTGAGTTAAGATGGATCTACGTTGGTGTGATGCCCCTAGTAAAGCGATAGTGTTTTAAATTAACAACAGTAAATTTAACTGTTTGACTATTGTTATGTTTGGTGTAACTGAGTAATTATTATTGTTACTACTGTTTAATTTAATTGTGTTGTTAATTACTGTTTTGTTGCTCCTAATTGCTATTGAAAGAAAAACAATTTGACAATGGTTGTAGTGTCTCCTCATGAAAGGAGGATTAAAATTAAATATGACAGTTGTCAAAAAGTGGAAAAGAAAAAAAAACTTAACTACTTTTTGGAAACGGTTGAGGCTCTCGCGGGGAGAGGAAAAAAAAAGAAGAAAAACACACTACGTCTGGGAGGACCGGATAGTGTGGCCTGTGAGCCAGAAGGTTGGCTGAAAAACGCTAAGTCTGGTAATGACTAGATAGCAAGGCTCAGTGAGCCATATCCTTACAGAAGACACTAAGTCTGGTAATGACCAGATAGCGCAGATTTGGGAAGCAGAAATCTTCCTGGAAACGCTAAGTCTGGTAATGACCAGATAGCGCAGGCCTGATAGCGCCAGAAGTCTTGCAGACGACAGAGGTTTTGCAGGAGTGCTTGGGGGTGGAAGGGTCAAGGAGGACCCTCCTAAGGTCGGGAGGTTGACAAGTGCATTAGGGAGGTTTACCCTCAGTTCAGGTACGAAAATAACTGAAGAATTAACAGATTTGGTTTACACTGATACATTTATTAAATTTTAATGTCTATGGAAAACAGAGAATTGTAATTTGTATATAGAAAAGATCTTTGAAACAATATAGGCAGCAAATAACTTTGTCAGTGTAAATTCATAAATCATTCAAGAATGAATCCCTTGTGTAGGCACTGGAAAACAAAGATAAGAATTAAAATACAAGCTCATAGTTTTCCAGAATAAATCTTCGCAAATATAGGCAAGAGTTGAATAAACATGGTCTTATACATATTGAACAGCTTTTGGAACCAAGACCGAAATCGATATATATATATATATATAATATATATATATATATATATATATATATAATATATATATATATAGTCTCTACGAATCAGAAACAACATAAAACGACAAGAGTAAAGTAAAAGCATGCATTTGCAGGGCTAAAACTCCTGAGAGATTGGTCGTAGAGCCTCTTTCTTTACTAGTGTAGCCACAGAAAAAAGGAAACACGAAAATGGAACAAACCTCAGGTTCAACACGGCTAGTAAAGACTAGTGTCCACGCAAAACAAATATATCTCAGTCTATAAGAACTGTAACAGACGTTTGGAACCATCGTGGAAGTAAGAATGAAAGGTCGTCAATCGTATGAGTGGAGTAGGGTTTATCATAGAGGGTTTCCAATTTAAAGCCGACAGCTTTCATTTATCAAAACAAATAAACAGAGAACAAACCCTGGAAACAATACCAAGTATTGAAATCCTGCAAGGTAGTTTTCGGAACTAGTAATACACGTAACCATTCTTTCAGCTAGCTATAGGAGTTCCAATAAACAGGCAATGACTATGCAATCGAAACTATCTTCACATCAATTTTAACGATAAACATTATTGTGAAAAAAAAATACAATTAATTAACCCGGCAATGGAGGAATAATTAACAGTCATGGAATTGTAACATTAAATAAGTGTCCACCCTGGGAACAACCCACAGAAGGGTCCAACTCCCAGTTCTATAACAAAAAATACATATTTAGGAGATATGATAACCGGCGCGACCCAGCTAGGGTTCCGCTACCAGAACTGCTCTGAGCAAAACTAATTACATGTAGGGAAACAAAAAGTAGGCCTGCCGCTTTATACAGAAATTATTTCAACTAGTAGACTCCATATTTAGAACAGAACTCAGGCAAAGCTTGTCAAGAAGGAAACCCAGCTCAACCATTCTTCCGGATTCATCCTTTCTACCCTTAATTCTATTGTGGAAGGGGCCTCTTACCCGAAAGGCGACTTGGGCGATGGATTCTGGACAAGTTGCCCACCTGGTTGCTGGTCACGATACCATGGCATAGCACCTGTGACAGAAGAGTCACCCAAAAATCAAGTAAGAGCAAGAATATCAATGATACTTGTAACCGATACAGCAAATACCCAAAAGAAAATGGTGCGCAGGTTTACCACGACCACTGTCGGTAGGCAGAACCATCGAACCCGCCAGGAAACTGACCTGTTTGGGGAAACCGAGAGCTGTGGAGGAGCAAATCACCAGAGACCTGCAGGAGCCGGAAACCATCCTCAGAATAAGTTCGAGAGGGTTCGAATGCCGCATAGAAACCCTCAAGCGATATTTCCCATACCTGGAACAATACTAATCATTGATCTGGGAGCCCCAATCTCCACCGTTGAAATGGCGAAGAAATCCAGGAGGGGAGCTGCAATAGCAGGTTGCTCGTGCCACATATGGAAGAGCAGAGGAAAGTACCAAAGCGAATTAATTTTACACATAAGCAGAGCCAGTTGGAGGTTGAAACCCGCGCCAATATAATGTAAGCATAAGAAAAATCTAGAGTGATGGCTACAGGAAACGCCGGCAGGGCACATCCTCCAGGCGCCAAGTGGATGGAGCAATAACGACAAATACATAGTAAACGAACATATACTCCCGGAATTTGATAACTGGGAAAATCCGCCAACATAAACGCAGCTCCAAAGCGGACTTAAATAAATGCCACGAAAATTGAATTAAAAGCTCATATATGAAACAATTATAGCATTGCAGATCCATAGGAACGCCCTCGAAATTGAGGTTGTACCATGTTAAAAAAAAAAAATTGATGTTACATGTTTCACTGTGTTTAACATGCTTTTTTTTTTTTAACATTTCGAGGGAAGCATACAGTGGGTTAATGAAATTTTATTTTATTGTATTTTTTACGTAATTTGACTAAGTCAAAGGGTTTTATATCAGAGGGAACTACCCCCCAATATATTATGTTAAACCGCAAGGCCACATTATATCTTTAACTTCGTTTTTTATATATTCAATTAAATAAGGATTCACTATGAACCCATGTTTTTCGTAATGCATTCCACAATTGGCTTATTTTTTTATAATTATCTTATTTGGAAAAAAATTAACACAATTCTTATTTTTTCACTTTGAAAAATTTTATATTAATATATTATTTAAATTAAAATAAATATTTTAAAGAAAATAAAAATAAAATTTCACGCATTATAACGCTATTTTATTTTAAATATAGAAAATAAAAAATAATAGATTCATGATTCATGTATTACTGCATCAATTATTAATGTATTTCAAATTGTAGATAGTATTTTATCTCCTTATAAAATGTTATAAAATATATATATATTAAAAATTATAATTGCTTATTTATGAAATGCCTAGGGAGATGAAATAGTTTTTCACTCTAAAAAAAGTTTGCACCCTAAAAGTTTATTTATTTATGTTAATTATGATTTTTAATTTTATGTAATTTCAATGAGTCAAAATATTTATATAATAGGACAAGACAAAACATTCTCTCAATGAACCTGTATACATCTTAACTCTGGATTTACCAATCGCTCATAGGGATTAAATCTCTTTTCGCTTTAATGGTGGTTTGCACCTCAAGAGATTTCATCTCTATGGGCGTTTGCTAAATTTGGAGTTAAGATGGATTTGTGCTCATTTAATATATAAACATAAATTATTTATTTTATTTTATTTTTTGTTTTCTATTAATTTAAATTTTAAGTGTTATGTAAATTTCAGTCAAAATAGTTTTTTTATAAGAATTATTAAAATAATTATTTATTTATTTTATTTTATTTTTTTCTATTTAATTTAAATTTTAACCTTTTATTAATTTGACTAAGTCAAATTAGTTTTTTTACAAAATTATTAAACATAATTATTTTATTTTATTTGGTTTTCTATTTAATTTAATTTTATTTATGTTAATTTGACTAAGCCAAAAATACCTTTTTTTTTTTTTTATAAGGGAACTAGCAACCTCTCATTATATATTGGCATTAGCCCCCAAGCCACATATATAAAAAACTTCTAGTTCAACCTAGGACTGAGACATGGGACGCTATCCTTCCAGCCTAGACCCTTACTATGACGGGTCATGTCCCTAGAGACGAACCCGGGTGATTGGGATAGAAAACCACTATCTTGACCACTCTAGCTAATTCCCATTAACAAGTCAAAATGTTTTATTAATAATTATAATTATAATTGTGTTGAGGCTCTCCAATCCAGTATAGAAAAGATGATGTTGTGATGTCTTTTCCGGTCCTATTAAACATTTTGACTCGGAGAAATTACATTAAAAAAAAAAAAAAAAAAAAAAAAAAAAAAAAAAAAAAGAAGAAGAAGAAGAAGATAATGTTGTGATGTCTTGTCCGGTCCTATTAAACAATTTGACTCGAGAAATTACATTTAAAAAAAAACAAAAAACAAAAAAAAAACAAAACAAAACAAAAACAAAAACAAAAACTTAATAATTATATTTATTAATAAAACATTTTGATTCGATCAAATTACATAAAAGTATAAATTAAATTAATTTAGATTAGATAAAAATATTATTGTAAACATTTTGAGAAGGTCAAAATAAAATAAAGAAATAAAAAGAACACTGTAAAATAAAAATGAGTCATGGTATTGGTCCATGGTATTCATGTGGAATATAGTCTATTTAAAGGGAGGAATTAAACTAGCCTAGATCCATCTTAACTCTACATCTACTAAGGGCTAAGAGAAAATGGAAAAACTAATAGGTGTGACAATAGGAACAGTGGAAGAAAATAGTTTAGATTGATTGCAATGAAGATTGTTTGTAACTGACTATATTCTTAGTATTCACATTTTCTATCTATCAAAATTGTTTCAGATTGATTGCAATGAAGATTGTTTGTAATTGACTATATTCTTAGTATTCACATTTTCTATCTCTCAAAATTGTTACATTGACACTTTGCACTCAAAATTTGTATTTCCTCTCATCTCAACAAACTGAGGTAACTAAGCAAATTTTAAATTAAATTGAACAAATTAATCTTGGACATATTTAGCATATTTTAAACGCTCAAAATAATTAGATGTTCAGCAGAGTTTGTATGACCGCACACGACAGAAACCAGCATAGATCCATCTTAACACCAGATCTATCAAGCACCAAGAGGGATCAAATCTCTCAAGGTGCAAACCTTTCCTCAAGTTTTTTACTAAAAAAATAGGTTTACACCTCGATAGATTTGATCCCTCTTGGCGCTTGATAGATCTAGGGTTAAGATGGATCTAGGCTCGTAATAATAATAATAATAAAAGCAAAAACAAATCAAATCAAATTTAGAAACTAATAATTACTAATTATTAATAAAACATTTTGACTTGGTATAATTACATTAAAAAAAAAAAAACAAACAAACAAAACGAAACAAAACAAGAAATAATAATACAAATGTAAAATGTAAAATGTTTGCTTGGGGTAGCTCACCAAAGCAGAAGTCTTGGGTTCAAATCTTGTGCTATCCCCTGATAGGAGTAAGAAGTTGGACATGATGAAGATGTTGTCCTACCAAGCTTACAAAAAAAAATACAAATGTAAAATAAAATAAAATAGTCAATTTACCCTTGTGAAATATTTTGACAAGAGACATAGCTCCTTGGTGCTACGCTGCTTGTGGATTCGCGCCCTTGGCCTCCTACTAAGGGCTCCTTCCCCCTCCTCTCTTCTTTCTCCCCAATGTCCCCTTTTCTCTTACTCTCTAGCATGTCTCCTCACCATTGTCTAGACGTACAACCTTATGGTTGCGCCGACCCTGGTTGGTTCTTTGGATGCGAATATTTTAGCCTTCAACTCTTTGGTTGTTGTTGCACCAAAGTTTCAAAAGCAGGGTCCTTCACGCTTTGTTAAAAAATAGATGAAATCCCTAAAATCACCATCAACACCCAGCAAGCTCACTCTAGAGCTCTGCAGCTCATGGACCGGGGCCTTATTAGCCAATTCATGGGCCTCTGGCCTTCACCCCACTCGATTCATGCCTAGATAGAAAAGAATTGGAAATCACTTATTCAAGGAGAGGTTATGTTGACATTCTATGGGAAGGGATTCTTCACCTTCTTTTTCGAAAACAAGTTGGACAGAGATCTAGTTTTCAGAAATGGCCCATACTTATGGGCGCACAAGGGTTGTATTTGGATAAGTGGAGTCCTAACTTCAATCAGGACTATGATGTTCCCTCCTCAGTACCAGTCTGGGTAAATATCCTATATCTCCTGCTCCATTGTTAGAATGATGCAACCTTCCATCTCATAGGGAATTCTCTAGGAAAATATATCGACTAAGTTGAGCCAAAGGATGATCTATTCCCATGTGCAAGGATTTGCATGGAGGCGGACCTTGAAAAAGGGCTTTCGACTGTTGTTTATGGATACTTGGGCTCATGTCTAAGCACTTTGCTAAAAGCTTCCCAAAGCATCAGGACTCTTCTGACCAGCCAGGGAAAGCAAATGAACAATGGAGGAAAAAAAGGAATAACAAATAGAATAACAGGTCAGTCACAACCTCCAACTCAGTTCCTCAGAAAGAAGGCCCGAGCCAAAGTGAGCCTATTCCTACTCGCGACGCAGAAACCCTATAAAATGAAGTCGGAATAGATAAGAACAAGTTCATTGCATTGAACTCTATCCAAGAAGAGGGGGGTTTACTATGAGAATTAATAGTGTAGAGGCTGCTCTTCTTTCCTCTACTTCAAAACTACAAAAATAAATTCCCACAAACCTGGAAGTAACTAGTAATGCAGAAGGCACAACGGATGAAGAGGAAGAAGAAGAAGGGTTCTTATCCTCCAAAGAAATAATGGTAACATCATTACCCGCAAGCTTAATGGACAAAAAATAAGAGGGCGCAAGACTCAAGGACATGGACAGAAAGACAAGAAGATCAGGATGGAAAATAAACGAAGAAATAAGGAAAGAAAAAACATAAAAGGACAAGGACACACTATTCCTCGCCAGTTAGTCGATTTGGGAGGGAAAGGAGGCAAAAAGGGAAGTGCAGTAGGCCTTGCAAAAGGGACACCAACTACAAAAAGTAAGTAACGAATATTATCTCCTGGAATTGTAGGGGTCTTAGTTCTAGAAAACTAATAATGGAAGTAAAATATCTAATACAAAAGGAGAGACCAGTAGTCACCCTAGTCTAGGAGACAAAGTTGAGTGACATTGAAATCTCCTCTATTCATTCCTCTCTTCGGGGTTTTAGAAATACGAAAGCAAAGAGTTCAAGAGGTGCTTTAGGAGGCCTCTGTGCGATGTGGAATCGTACAAAATTACAACTGGTAAGTTCTTTAAAAAACACTCACTAGATTGCAACTTATTTTAAGATTTTAGAGTTGCAACAAACTTTCTCTGTGATCAATATCTATATGACTGTCAACTTTAGAGACAAACAAGAATGTTGGAAGTATTTAATGGAGTTTAAAAAACTCTGAATATGGGTGTAATTGTATTCTGGGAGAAGATTTCAACACCACCATGGGACAAAACTCCATGTATGCCACACTCTCCAAGAGTGCTCCAAGAAAACTCTAAGTGTCCAAGAGTAAGAGAGAGAGAGAGAATAGAGAGAGAGATCCAATAATGAACTAACCAAGCTTACCCACTCATCCTCAAAACCCTTTTTATTAATGAGGCCTTTATTTTCGTCAATTTATATTATTTTCCTTCATTTTCTCCTCACATGCAACCTGTGACATTTTACCTCCCTTTTCTCCTAATTTCCATTATTTTCATAAATAAATTGCCAATTAATGCCTCATGCCTTTCTAAAGCCTTTTCCATTGCCTTTGCCAATTTCCTTAGCCAAAATAAACCGAGTGAACACCCATTAGGATGTTTTGTCCACCATTCAGCTTGGAATATGTGTCCCATCACTATGGCCTTATATATATTTTACATGGATTTTTAACCAGGGTTGTTGCAATTAATACTAAAGAATCTAGACCACTAGATGAACCCAAAAACAAGGGGAGAAGACATCGACTTGAAAAAGATGATAAAAGGGCAAAATATTTGCGGATTCAAGTAGAACAATAAGGTGACCTTTAGAGTGGGCAAGCTTTGGAATTTATTCCTGGATATAAACCATTTGAGAAGGACTTAGCTAAAATTCAATTTACTTGAACCAGAATTTTGACTGTTGGAGATTTTATATGAGAATTCAAAGGCAAAATGAGGAAGAGGTGCACCCACAACTCTATAAAAGAGGTGCAAAGGGCATGGAGAAAACAAGGGTTTCGAATTATAATGACAATCAAGGTGAAAATTAGAACTTGCTATCTAGAAATGAGAGCTAGATCTAAGGAAACCCACCCAATTACCATTCCTTGGAGGTGGTCCACCATCTACCAAAATGCTTATACACTAGAGAGAACCACCCAAATTCATATGACCAAGATACAAAGAAGATAACCAAAAATTAGAAACAACAACCTTAAATTTAGAGAGAAACAATTCAAAGTGACTTACTTCAAAATCCCATAGATCAAACCAACCAAAATTTTGCCTCTGTCTTAATGAAATTGACATACCATACGTTTGGAAACTAATAATTTCCAAAACCAAGTCACTCCAACCCAATAGCACCAGGCTCCATAATCCCCACTACTTACTCATAATGAATTTTACAATTGATACCTTCTTGAATTTAATCATCCTTCCCACACCTAACCACACTTATGAGATCAAATTCTCATGATGGGTTTCAGCTTCCCAAGAGCAAGCAACCAACTTCAATCCACCCGAGCAGACACTTCCTTCACTAATCACCAGCGTGTGGAGTCTAATCTCATGCAAAACAAGTAAATGGCACACAATTGCATAACCCAATTTTGAATACGTCAGTAAAACTTGAGGGTTGATTAATCTGCTTTGCTCAAGGGAGATGATATATGGATCAACTACCTGATACAAACTCCCAGGACTTGCCCCTAAATCCTTATGGGAGGCCACCTAAATGTGTATGATAAATGACATTCACACATATCCAATCCAGGAGACAATGGATGGAATTATTGAGGGGATGAAGAGGGATTGAAATATGATCAGGGGAAATGATTTATGAAGGACAAGAGATTCAATATTCATCGAGGGAGAGGGAGAGGGATTGAACTTAAGAAATGGCAAAGGAGGGCACCCATAAATGAGAGGTAAAGGAGAGCAAAGTATGGACAAGGGCACTAGGGGCTTAGGAAGGCATAAAATGTGGAGGGATATATTTAAAATGCATCATGAGGAAATTTTATGAGATATTGAAATAGTCCATATTTCCATTTATTTCCAAATTTCCTTCACCCAAGAGACAAGCTTTGTTGGCTAACATGTCAGCATCAGAGTTAAGAGATCCAAGGATTGTTGGGTTGTGTTATATTCTTTCCACGACTAGCCCACGTAGTTACCCGGGGGTTAGAGGGGGGAAGCTCACAGGGGGTTTGAGGGGTACCTGTAACCCCACTCTATGGGGTCCAGGGTAGCACCCCATAAAATTTTGGTTTTGGACCCTATGTTAGGTTGGGCGGACCCACCTATGGTTTTGTGCAGGATTTTCACACATGGTTTTGGACACGATGGTTTTCGGTCAATGGTTTTGGACACGATGGTTTTCGGTCCATGGTATTAGATGCTTCGGCATGTATAAATATGTATTGTAACATTGAAAGGAATATAGTGAAAAAATCAAGCTGGTAGTCCCAATCTGGGATCCAAGGGAAAATATCTGTGTATATGTGTTTTATGTGTTATGCTCTCGCATTGTTTATTTTATGTGTTTTAGAATTCATATGCAGGTAATTTATGTATGGGGTTAAAACCTACATTTGGTATCAGAGTAGTTTTGGCTTCAAGGGGACGCCTTTGTTGCTGAGGGGTTTCGCTCGGGCCTGTGGTAGACCCTGTTTAGTAGGAGATCTGCGAGATCGATTCTGGTGGTAAAAGAAGATGGCGAGCAGTGAAAAGATAGAGATCGAGAAATTTAATGGTCAAAGTTTTCAGTTGTGGAAACTCAAGATGGATGATTTGTTGGTGGATAAAGATCAGCGGATCGCGGTAGATCCGGGTACTAAACCAACAGGAGTGTCTGATGAAGAATGGAAGAAGTTGGATCGAAAGGCAAAGAGCACAACATGATTGTGTGTCTTAGATTCAGTATTGTTGAATGTATCAGGGAAAGCTACGGCGAAGGCTTTGTGGGACAAGTTAGGGACTTTGTACCAATCTAAGTCTCTGGTGAATAAACTGTTCTTGCGGAAAAAGCTGTATAACTTGAGGATGAAAGATGGAGACTCGGTGAAAAAGCATCTGAACGCATTTAATACTGTGCTAAGTCGTTAGCATCTGTTGATATTAAAATTTCAGATGAAGATAAGTGCATCACTTTGTTGTGTTCTCTACCAGATTCGTGGGATAGTCTCGTTATTGCAATAGGTAGCAATGCAATTGCCTTGCAGTCTGATGAAATAGTCTCATCCTTACTGACGAAGGAGATGAGATGGAAAAATATGGAGAGCCATAATGGTGATGCCTTGTCTGTACAAGGATGATCCCATAATAGAAACAAAAATAAGTCATCGAGTGGGAGATCTAAATCTCCTGGAAAACTTGTAAAGGTGGTGTGCTGGAAATGCGGAAAGGAAGGGCACTACAAAAGGGACTGTAAATCTAAAGCTCCTGATAAAGGAAAGGGATCTTATGCTGCTCCTTCTGTAGAGGTGAAAACCATCTCAGATGAAGGTGGGGATGTGTACTTGGCTTCTTCAAGTACACATGTAGATCATGAGGCATGGTTGATTGACTCGGGTGCATACTTTCACTTCACTCTCCATAGAGAGTGGTTCTGCGAGTATGAGAAATACAATGGTGGTGATGTCTTCTAAGGGGATGATAGGAAGCCTAGAATCATTGGTCGTAGAAAATTAAAGTTGAAGTTGCAAGGTGGAAGGGTTAGAACACTTCTGGGTGTTCTACATATTCCTGCATTAGCCAGAAATCTGATTTCTATAAGCAAGCTGGATGATG
>APFE031577157.1:66542-89155 GCA_000404065.3 Pinus taeda
ATTCAAAGACAAAGCACATTGATGTTCAGTATCACTTTGTGAAGGATATGATAGAAGACAAAAAAGTGTTGCTGGTAAAGGTGGACACTTTGAAGAATAATGTAGATGCATTGACAAAATATGTGAGCTCTGAGAAGTTCTCTTGGTGTAGAGAAACAATGGGCGTTGTAGGGTTGGATAAATGACTAATCTCTCTTGTGGCCCCCTATGGAAAGAAAACAACAAGTGGGAGAATGTTGGGTTGTGTTATATTCTTCCCACGACTAGCCCAAGTAGTTACCCAGGGGTTAGAGGGCGGGGAGGTCTTAGGGGGTTTGAGGGGTACCTATGACCCCCCCGGAAAATTTTGATTTTAGACCCTATATTAGGTTGGGCAGACCCACCTATGGTTTTGTGCATGATTTTCACACATGTTTTTAAACGCGATGGTTTTCAGTCCATAGTTGTGGACACGATGGTTTTCGGTCCATGGTTTTGGACGTAATGGTTTTTGGTCCATTGTATTGGATGCTTCGGCATGTATAAATATGTATTGTAACATTGAAAGAAATATAATGAAAAAATCAAGCTGTTAGTTCCGGTTTGGGTTCAAGGGGAAAATCTTTGTGTATATGTGTTTTATGTGTTATGCTCTCGCATTGTTTATTTTATGTGTTTTAGAATTCGTATGCAGATAATTTCTGTACAAGGTTAAAACCTACAAGGATGTGGAAGAAAGAGGGATTACGAAAGAATATACAGAAAGCATAACATGTTATATTTTGGAGGGTTATTCGTTTTCAAGTGGTGAATAACTAGGAAGGAATCACCCAATATAGAGATCTCTTGAATTCCTCTCTTCTTAGCTAAAGATAGCCCCATATATAACCCATACATTTCGGCTTGATTATTCGATTTGTAACCTAAACCCCAAGTGAATTTGTCCAATATTATTCCATTGGGATTTAGCAATTTCCCTCCCTCTCCTACCATCCCTCTTATAATTATATTTATGTAAATAATGGATTTCATCTGAATCATATTTTTTGAACACATTCTATGGCTTGAGACTTGAATATGCCTTGGAAGGCAACTCAAATTACATAGCATGGAAAGATCGCATGGAGGCTGTATTAGAAGATAATGGCTTGAAGGATTTCATTGATCAAGAAATCCCAAAGCCAGGTTCAACTAATGCACAAGAGTTGGCTGAGTGGAAGAAGTGTGTGGTGAGGCGAGACGGATCATCCTTGAGGGAGTTCAAGACCATATTGTCTCGAGTCTCCATGGGAAGGATACTCCACATTCAATGTGGAAGACATTGAATGACCTCTACCAGAATAGTAGCAACCAGAGGAAATTGGCACTCAAGGATAAGCTTCGAAGAACCAAGATGGAGAACGGCGATACTATTTCCACATATCTGAACAAGCTCACCACCTGTAGAGATGAGCTTGGAAGTGTCGGAATAACTACTATCGATGATGATATGGTGAGCCTCGCTCTACTTGGCCTTCCAAAGAGCTGGAATAGCTACCAAGACTCTGTGAATGGAAGGGAGAAACTGTCGGATTGGGAACAACTGTGGTCGAATCTCATGCAGGAGGAGATTAGGAGGAGCACACTAAATGGTTCTTCATCCAAGGATGATGATGAAGAAAATCTGGCCTTAAAAAGTAAGGCAAGGAAATGGAAGGGTAAGGTGTCCCATTCCGAATCGGATTCTTCTCATGGAGGGAAGAAGGGTGACAAGTCTAAAGTGATATGCTTCAATTGTCACGAGATGGGACATTATGTGACTAATTGCCCATCAAAGAAGTCCAAGAAGGGACCCTTGGATTGATCAGAAGGTGAGGCATTAGCCTCTCAGTTCGAAATGGACTTTACCCTCATCACATGCATGGTGTCATTGATGATGGGTTGTGGTTGGTATCTTGACAGTGGAGCCTCATTCCACATGATCGGTGATAAAAGTTTATTCGTTGCCTTGGAGTAGAAAGACCTCAAGATGCGCATTGAGATGGGTGACGACGAAAGGTTTAGTGTTTTAGGAGTGGGCACGGTTGCTTTTCAGAGGGAGCATGGAGCTCCTATCACTTTGACAGATGGGAAGTATGTGCCTGGACTGAAGAAGAACTTGGTATCAGTCGCGATGTTGGAGGACAAAGGCTACGATGTTGTCTTTAGTAAAGGAAAGGTGTTCCTTAGACACATCACCACGAGATAGGTGAAAAAGATCGGTTCATGAGTCAAGAACCTATATGCTCTTGAGGTTCAAGATGCATGCAAAGCCTTGAGGAGCAAGGAAAATTTTAGAGACTTGGTGGTTGAGAGGGAGAGTAAATTACCTCTCAACATGCAGTCCCAGAAGAAGTATCAAACAATTGTGGAGGAGCCACAATTGGAGAAGTGGACAGAGGATCACATGTAGCGATACCTCCAGGTGTGAGGTGGGGCGATGTGAAGTGATAGTCTCAAGAAGGTTGAAATTGGGCAGGGTTCATTGAGGGGTTTTATCTCATGGATCTTAGATTCACCTTCAATAGTTTCATGAAAACCAAGACCTGTCTTTATAAGAGGAGAACGTTGAACTTTGATGATTTCATCTAACGTTTCCAATCCTTCAGAAAATCCAAGATTCAAAGTTTTTGTCTTCTCAAGTTCTTTTCTTAGACTTACTACTTCACACTCTAATTTTTCATTGTGCATGTCCTTTTTAGTGAGCTGATGTGTCATTGTGTTTATGACTGTATCCTTTTTTGCCAAACATATTTTGAGTTAAGTGATTTCTTTAAGGAAATCTTCCTTTTCTAAGGTATCATTTCATATGCCATGAGTAATTTAATATCTTGATCATCTTCATCACTATTAGATAGGCCATCACTATCTTCATGAGTATAATAACTTCTTCTATTACCTTCTGCATAAATCTTTCCTTTGTCATGAGGGCATTTAGCAGCATAATGACCAACTCTTCCACAAGAAAAACATTTGAATGGAAGCTTACCTTTAATCTTTCAGAACCCCGCCGAAGTTTCTTCAGAAAGTTTACCTCTTCTTCTGAAATATATCCAGATTCTTTGAGATATTCATTTTCTTTTCCTTTTGCAGAAGCTTTGAAAGTGGCTTCTCTGATTTCTATTGGACCTCCTTTTCTCATTTCAAAGGTAGTTAAAATTCCATGAAGTTGAACAATAGTAACAGATTGTAGATCTTACTTTTCTTCAACAACAGATACTTTTGATTCAAATTTAGAAGATAGAGATCTCAAAATTTTCTCAACTATAGTAGCCTCCTTTATTTCTTCACCCAGATTTCTCATATGATTTACAATCCCATCTACTCGTAAGAAATAATTAGCAATACTTTCATCACTATGCATCTTGAGAGTTTCATACTATATTCTAAGAGTTTGGAGTTTAGCACGTTTTCCCTGGGAGTCTCCATTGTAGCTCTGAATGATTCTATCCCATATTTCCTTAGTTGTGTTAAACTGCATGACTTTGACGAATTCTGATTCTGATAGACTTCCCAATAGAGCATTGACAGCTTTAGCATTGATTTCATATGATTTCTTTTTTGCTAGATCCCATAGGCTCTAGTTCTTGTCTTCCAATATACAAGTTATCTCTGTTGAAGATTGGTGGTCTGATAGATCCCATTCCTTCATGATTGCTCATCTTTAGATATCTTCCTTTAAGCAATCAAGCTTCTTCTGAAGAACATGTTGTGATACCAATTGTTGGGATAATCGGGGGGAAAGTGGGTTGAATTAGTATTAAAAAATCAATAACTTTTTCTTTTCATAATCAAATTTATATACGCTACTTCAGTGAAGGGAACTCGCGAGTGTATGCAACTATGCTTAAGGCAACCAACATATATCTAGTGAACTTATGATTTAGTTAATTCATCATATGTTGATCTTTAATCAGTGCATCAATACTTAATTAACTATGTGCAATAGTAATAGAATAAGCAATCACACATAAGAAACACACATGAACATCAAGATTTAAGGTGGAAACCCAATGCGAGAGAAAAACCACCTGTTGTTGTCGTCTTTGTATTATTTTAATATAAGAAAAACTTGTTTACAATCTTGTACTGGTGCAAACTCATACCAGTACGCAGACACCCACCTGCAAAAGGCTACAACCTTCTCTCATTCTCCAACTTCTATTGGAAGGGAGCTACAACCCCCTAGCTCTTGTACTAGCCGATACGTTTACTAGCACGTAGGCGCCAGCCTACAGAAGGTTCCAACCTTCACTCGTTCTCCAGTTGCTACTAGAACGGAGCTCCAACCCCCTGGCTCTTATATTGGTCGATATGTTTACCAGTACGTAGGCGTCGACCTTCAGAAGGCTACGACCTTCTCTCTTCCTCCAAGGACCGCGTTTCATAAATTTTCAGACTGTATACTCCTGTTACACAACAACACAATATGAAGGCCACGTCTCATTCAATTTTCATACTAGACCTATCAGTAACATTGAAGCTCAAAATCAATCACCACTACAATACAACCAATCACTAAAAACCCATCAACATTGAAGTAAATCACAATCAATCAATTTGAACATTAAGAATACTGTCACCAGAACACAGAGCAAAACCCAGGACTCTGCATCAACAACCAGAATAAACTGCAACTTCAAATATCATATTTCATAATTTATACGCTACTTAGAAGTGCCGAACCAACGTGTATACGCGCCTTCACCAAGTAGAACTAACGTATATATCTGCAAATACTAACTTAAAACTTCATAGCTATTCTAGACTTCAGTCATACCCAAATCATAACATTTACATAATAAAACATGCATTAGCATTCAGATTTAGCCCATCCATTATCAGATCATACATTGATAAGTCATTTCAGGTATCATGATCCTTATCTAACATTGAATCCAAAGGTGCACATGATATTTCATATCATATCATTACCATAGCCCTTACAACATAAAATATAATTCAGATAGAAGTATTCATGAAAAATCCATTCACTTTGCACATATGGCCCTTTGATCTTCTCCTCCTTATATACTTAGATCATTTGTCAATACCTCATATCAAAACCATAGTTACACTATTGGTATTCTTTGATGGTATCAATATTCTTTGCCACACTCAATACCATGGATCAATACCATGGTAGGAACCCCTGGTATTCCTATCCTTAATTTTCCATCCTATACGCGTTTTTTCCTCTGTGAAAGTGTGTGTATACGTATATGCTTATTTTGTTCTATGAACTTGTGTGTATACACTACTTGGACAAAGTGAACCAGCGTATACTTCTTAAACCATTCTCTTTCTTCAATCTCTGGAGTCTAATCTATAATCCTTTGATGTTAACCTGTTGCACTGTGAACTTCCATCATTCATCATATATGAGAGTTTCCATCAAGGATAACACCTGTACCATAATGCTAACATCAATTGTTGATACCTGTAATCATGTTGTCTTTCCTGCAAGATCTGCTCCTGCAAATCTGTCCCAGAAGAACTCACTGTTGCAATGCGATTCACCTATACTTTTTTACTAAGAGAATCTATAACCTTGTTCTCCTTTCCGTTGATGTACCTGATCTTGAAATCAAACTCATTGAGAGTAGCTAACCATCTAGGTTGCTTGGCATTCAAATTAGGTTGGTCAAACAAGTACCTCAACCCATTATGATCACTCATCAAGACAAACCTCCTTCCAAGAAGATAACATCTCCACATCTTCAAGGCAGGAATGATAGTTGCTAACTCGAGATCATGAGTCACATCGTTCTTCTCATGCTCATTCAAATTCCTGAATTCATCAGGACTCCACCAAGTCCTCTCTTGCAAGCATTATACATACCACAGACTCTTTGTCTAGATCTGCAATCTTCAGAACTGGGCATTTGTAATAAAATGCTTCAACTGCTTGAAACTAGCTTCATGCTCCTTAGTAAATTCAAACTTATTCGCTTTTTGCTGCAAAGTTGTAATAAGATAGGCAATCCATGAGAATTTCCCGATGAACTGCCTGTAATAACCTTCTAGTCACATGAATGATTTGACCTCATCCACTTTCCTAGGAGCTTCCCACTCCATCATAGTTATGATCTTTTCTAGGTCCATTGTTATGCCTTCCTTGGAAACCAAATGTCCCAAGTAATGAACTTTGCTTTGAAAAAAAATTGCATTTACTAATCTTGGCATGCAACTGATGCTCTCTCAACAATCTTAACACTGTTGTTAGGTGCTTTGCATGCTCTTCCTCATTCTTAGTGTCTAGATAAGGGCACAACACATTATTCATCAAACTCATGAAAGTAGTTGGATCATTAGTAAGACCAAAAGGAACTACCACAAACTCATAATTTCCATACCTGGTATTGAATGCGGTTTTGTAGATGTCCTCTTCTTTAATGCATACCTGGTGATATCTTGATCTCAAGTTGATCTTTCAGAACATTGTTGCTCCCTTCAACTAGTCAAACAAATCATTAATTTGCGATAAAGGATACATGTTCTTGATAGTCACCTTGTTCAATTGCCTGTAATCAATGCACAACCTAAGAGTGTCCTTCTTCTTCACAAACAACAATGGTGCACCCCAAGGTGACACACTTTGCCTAATGTATCCCTTATTAAGCATTTCCTTAAACTACAACTTCAATTCCACTAATTCCGGAGTTCTCATCCTATAAGGTGCCTTTGATGCTGGTGCTACTCCTGACATCAACTCAATAGAAAAGTTTAGTTCCCTATGAGGCAATAACTGTAAAATCTATGTTGGAAACACATCCTGAAACTGTTGCAAAACTGGATACCTCTTCAAGAGTTTAACATCTTCAACATGCTTCCCATTGTCATTATAAATATGCACTGCAAACAATACACATCCTTTCCTACTATTGCGCTTTGCCTGCATAACTGTAACCATTCCCACTTACGTAGGCTTCTTCTTTCCTTACAAGCTTCTCTTCTCTCCATCATCATCTAGGCATTCAATATCCTTTCATAGCAGTCCACTTTAATCATGTGAATGTACAACCAATCCATACCCAACAACATATTGTACGATCCCAACTGAAGCACATTTAGATGTGTTGATGTAGACATATCGTTTAGCTCAAATGCATAAGATCTCACCCAATGATGAACTCTTTTCTTGGTACTTGTAGGCAACCGCACCAACCAAGATTCTACACGCACTTCTTTATTCAAGAAACACTTATCCACGAGTTCAGGAATGATATAATTATAGTTAGATTAAGGGTAAATAAAATAGAAATAACTTGATCACAAAGCTTACCTTCCATCTCGATAACAGATGCCTAATGATCAGCCTACTTATTATCCATTTTTGCATAAATTCGAGAAATACTTGTCTAATATCCCTAACTGTTTGTGCCTCTTGAGCATTGTAAATAGAGGTATGCCACCTTGATGTTGTGGGAAATCTCTCTTGCGATGATCCTTGCCGCAAGTCCAACACTACAAAGGCTTCTTACCATCACCCTTGTTGTATTCCTCAGACTAAAATCCTTGTCCTCTATCAACTACATATAATTTCTTATACGACGTTGCATTCTCCTTGTAACCTGCATCGTGAGGTCTTTCTCGCTTCTTATCCCACTTTCTCTTAGTATTGTCATTACCTTTCCAACCCTGCTTAGGTTTCAACTTACGCTTAGACTACTCATAACAATGTTTCAAATTTCCAATTACTTCTTCCAATTTCTGAGGCTCATCATACTCAATATGATCCTTAAATGCTAACGGAAATCCACTAACGAATCTTTGAACCTTTTCCTTACCATCCCTAAGATATGGTACATACCTCAATAGCTCCAAAATCTTAGTTGCATACTCTTCGTCTGTCATAGATCCCATCTTCAACTCGTAGAACTCCTTAGCCTTACCATCATAGTATCTCTCGGACAAGTACTTCTTTATGAAGAGTATTTGGAACTCATGCCAACTCAATCCTCTATTTTCATACCTCTGACATGCTTCACATCTTCCCACCAGATGTTCACTTTTCCCTTGACATCGAAAATGGTTATCCTGGCTTTCATATTCTTTGTATAATCACGTAGCTCGAAGAACTTATTCATCCCAAGAAACCATGCGTTTGCATCTTCTGCTTTCTTTAGCTCTTTATTGAATGTATGAGGCTTGGTTTTCTTGAACTCATTTGGTAAGTATTGCTTCTCACTCCTCTTATAAGGATGATAGTGATGATGACCATGTCGTCTCTCTGATTCAGAACTATAATAGAACCCATAACCACTACATCTCTTGTCAGGTGTATCCATCCATCTACCACCTATGACTGTGTCATCCCTGTCCGACCTATGTTCTCCATGAGACATGCTACCATATTCCCCATTAGTCCTTCCCTTCTGTCCATAATTGATCCATGGTTGTCCTTGTCTCTGCAAATCTGATAAGCTCTGAAGGATCATTGCATTGACCTCCGCTTGCTTTTCCTGTGCCATGGCAAGTCTTTCTTGTGAATGCATGATCCTGTCATTATCTGCTTTGCAACTCCTGATCATTGCCTCTAAACTTCTCAAGGTATCTGCTATGTCAGGAGAGTACTAATCTCTTTGCTTCTCATTTGATCTATAAGGAGAGTCACGTGAACCATAATCCACCATTTTGCTTGTCATCTCTGATCTTCTACTTCCTGCAAACATACCATGTCAAATAACCAAATATAAACATAATCCAATAGACCTCAGTGAAGTTCAGGGGAGGCTATCTCGTCTGCACAATCAATATAGATTAACACAACATCTCTCTCTCTCTCTCTCTCTCTCTCTCTCTCTCTCTCTCTCTCTCTCTCTCTCTCTCTCTCTCTCCTCTCTCCCTCTCTCTTCTCTCTATATATATATATAATATATATATATAATATATATATATATATATAAATTAACATATTCAATCGCATTAACATCAAATCATCGACGACACAAGACCACAACAATGTCCATCATAATGCATGCATAACAATCACATCTCGCTCATTCAGTCTAAGTGTTTGAACCTGGATGCTCTGATACCACTCTATAACCACCCGTCCCACATTTACCCAATTTCGCAAGCCTTCCAGGGTAAACACGAGACGAGTGTCACTATGACATGATCAGACCTCCCAATTCCATTTAAGGAAGTGGGGCCTACAAACTGACCATAAACTGACATCCTACAAGGACTACAGATCACCCAGGAGATGGAGAAATACCCCAAGTGTTCAATCCTTGAGATGGAACCTTGTTTTACTGACCTAAACCCCCAAACACACCCTTGAGAATGCTTCCATGTGGTTATGAGGCTATAACCCAACTCATAGAATTACCTTCATGCGATTATGGCCTAAACTCCTCAGTTTTGAGCATGTAGTCCTGAGATTTGTGCCATATTTTCAGATTAGCGTTCAGACCACTGCCCCAAATTGCCTAACACTTTTCAGAATCATTATTAACATAATGACAAAGCTAAACATTCAATCTTGAATCAAAAACTTGACCTAGACTGCCTAAAACACACTAGACATTTTGTCAAACACATGACAAACATGTAAGATACATGCCATGATTGTATATCTGATCATAATAGTTTGAGATTCATCTAAGAATCACCAAGAAGGCTTTATGCCCTCTCCACATAGTTGCAACAACACTTATTAGTACACACATTCATCAACCAATTAATAACTAACAATTCATGACAAGAACCATAGATGGTACACATCATATAACCAACATATAACGAGAAAGTAACCAAAATAGAAACCATGAGAACTCAATCATAATATCACCAACATAATCACTACAAATTCTCATAGATACCAACCAAGTCAGGGATTTACATACCACCTGACCATAGATTGGGTTGAACTAAATATTTCTTTCACCTAATCACCCCCGCACCATATTCCCATCATGAATGTGGGATCTCATAGATTAAACCAAGAAAAAACCAAAATAGGGCTTCCAGAGGCCAAACCACCTTAACCGTCAACCACAATGATTCCACCTTTGCAGTTGAACATCACTAACACCAACCAAATCGGTCTCTACCCAAGCTTTCCAGGGCTCTAGGAACTAGTAATTCAACCCACAACCTTCCAGGGCTCTAGAGCATTTGTCCAACCTGGCTCCAGGGACTAGTAACTCAGCTCGCCAAGGGCTCCAAAGCGTTTGTCCCAACCTAGGCTCCAGGACTAGTAACTCAACCCAAGTTATTCCAGGGCTTCCAAAGCGTTTGTTCCAACCCACAACCATAAGGAACCTGAGTACCACTTAGAAAAGAAAAATAGTGGAAGATCCCAAAACACCATGGTTATCCAAGAAATGGCAAGGATAAAACCACTGTCAATGTAGGCAAATCTCTATGCCAATGAAAACACATAACCATAAAATCACATGCATATACCATGCATCCAAAAATCAACAAGGAAATCACACATGCAACCTGTTACTTGCCAAACAATCCAGCTGTAGCTGCTGATCCAACTGTCTCCTTGCACTTTCCTGCTTTCCCTTGCCTTCTTTCTCCAATCCAAGATATGCCAAAGTGCTCCAAGAATGCTCAAAGTGTGCAAGAGTATGAGAGAATGAAAGAAGATCTCCACAATTAAACTAAAAAAAGTTAAACCAACAAAAGCTGTGAACTGATCCTTATAACCATTTTTATCATTGAGGCCTCGTTTTTCTCCATTTTCCTTCTTTTTTCCTTCAATTTCCATCTCATGAAAATATGTGCCTCTTCACCTTCCGTTTCTCCTATTTTCCTTTATTACATAAATAAAATGCCAATTATTGCCACTTTGTCTTTATCAATGTGTTTACCAATTTCCATAGCATTTAATTAATCACTAGTGATACCCATCACTATGTTTTGCCTAACATTCAGGTTGGAATAAGTGTCCCATGACCTTGGCCTTATATTTTATTTACATATAAAATCAACCAGGGTTGTTACATCAACGCAATTAATTAAATATTGAAAAAAGAATAACATTACCTCAAAATTACACTTCATTCATATGTCTTATTTAAAAAAAAAAAATCACTTCATAAATTATACTCAAATCTTGTGATTCATGTATTTGTATATTTTTTTTTTTCAAAAGGAAAAATATCAATCCCTTTTTATTTCTTAAAAAACATACACATAACTGACAGGCTCTAGCACTGGATCATTGAGATCCAATTTGGCCAATTCCAACTCTACACTGTTGTCTAGACCCATATCATCAGGAAAGGCATCCCACATCTTTGTCTTTCCCTTCAACCACTCATCCCAACATTTATATAAAAAATAAAGCTTCTTGATATGTTTTTATGCAGTGAGGGGGCAAACTGCCAAAAGATAAAATAAGAGAAAAACAATGATTATTGCATAGAAAAAATTCCCAAAATATAGCAACATCATCAACTTATGAGTTCAAAGAGGGAAAAATGGGAAACACAAAGAAATATGAAGCTGCGAGTAATTTATTCCCAAAATATAGCAACATCATCAACTCATGAGTTCACAGAGGGGAAAATGGGAAACACAAAGAAGTATGAAGTTGTGAGTAATCTATGTGATGCAATTTTCAAGCAGGGGAGAGGGTGAAATAAATGAATGCATAAGTATGAATAAAGAAAGTGAAACTATTTTGGCCATTGGCATTTAATATCTTGTGGAGATGGAGATTCTCCCACTTTTTATTAAATTTATGCCTTTCCATTATTCAAAATGTATATATCCTTCTTCTGCGATGAGAGCCTTCTTTGATAAGGTATTCACCCGCTTGTTCTAATCCTTGTGAATGTGTTGAAAAGAGATGAAGTGAAACTTTTCCTGTACTTCTAGTGAGATAAGTTTAAGCCCTATAGATTTTTGGCTCCTGTTAACCAGTCAATGATGCATTTTGAATCACCGTAAACTTGCAAAAAGTCAAATTTGAAGAGAGAAGCAAATAGAAGGAGTGCTCGACTGGTAATGATTTTAACCTTATTATTAGTACCAAGTCCCATGTATAGCCAAATACGGAAAGAGAGGGACCCTTGTAGTAATATGAGGGCACCACCACCACAAAGGCCAACTTAAGAAGCACTATCAAAGAAACCCATAGGGTAGAAATATGATACAAAAGGATAACATAAAGATCTATAATTCTTGTGTGTTTGAGGTCTTAAGAAATCCTTAAAGTAACCAATAATCTGAGGTAGAAAGTGAGGAGATTTGACGGTTAATTCCTCAAACATGTGTTTGTCTCTCACCTTCCAGATACCCCATGAAGAAAGACGACCAACATCTCGAAGATTGAGAATAGATAAAGCATCTTTCCACAAGACTTTGGAAAAGGCACACTTAAAGAAGAGATGATCCACAAATTCGACCCCATTCAAACATAGGCATCAAAGATTCGAGCTAGAGAAACCCCTACACAAAGATTTTCCCACGTAAGGATACAATTTTCCAGAGAAATCCAGAAAAAAAAATTCTAAGTTTTTGAGGTAAGGGCCATTTCCATATTTTCTAATGCCACCATTTGTCCTTGTGTTCCAGAGAGGTAAAAGAGATGAACTCGTACACCAACCTAGCTGAGACCTATCTAGTGTATGTGTTCCAACTCCAAACTATGGAGTCCTCCTTGTTGCTTAGGAAAATCCCATTGGAAAACAGATCTTTAACAAAAAAATTCGCATTTAGCCGCTTGAGGCCCCTGCAAACCCATATCATCAAAGTTTTTCTAGCTGCTAGAGGGGTAAGCATGTGAGCTTGATTTTAAGGCATAACATAACCTGTGCACTCCTTGAGTGTATAAAGAAGAGATTATCTCAAGAGATATTTGATAAAAAGAATTACTCCCTATGAGGGGATCCTTCCCAAGGATGACCTAGTTTCCATTGCCTACCTTCAAGGAAGCCAATTTGCGATCCAAGGTAAAGCCTCCATGAGCCCCTCTAGGAAATAGATCCAACAAATAATTCTGCTTATTATAAGACCTCAACTAGTCTATGATAGACTTGTTTTTAAAGTATCTTTCTTTGATGATTTGGTTCTAGAGACCATAACCATAAATACCCTCTAAAGACTCTTCATGGATAGGGCTAAACCATACCAATTAAGATTTACAAGACCCCAACCCCCAAGACACTTAGGTTGAGATAACAAGTCCCATTTGGCCAAATGAAAGCCTACCCTCATCTTTCTATTGGTAGATTAGAAATCTTAAGGAAAGTTAACAATATACCAAAATACTCTCCAACACAAAATTTACCATCTGCGTAAAAAAACCACCTATAACACCAATTACCAATTATAAAATTTCAATAACACCAAACTACCAATTATAAAATTCCAATCCTATTATAAAATTTCAATCCCCTTAACGAGCCCATACTCCGTGACTATTTCGGTTTTAGATGATAACCCATATTCCATCATCGCTAGGTTCCACCTTAAAAGGCACGATAGAAACGATGGAAGCTATGATGTGGCTTTGTTATTATGCATTTCGAACACTATGATCGGGTTTTGTTATTATGCATTTGTCACATACACTCTCTAAAATACAAGGTTAATATTGTGAACTCAACTATTTGTATTCTTGACCCTCATCAAAGAAAGCATCTATTCCTAAATTGTATTGTGAAGTCAACTATTTGTATGGACCCTCATCAAAGAAAGCATTTATTCCTAGATTGTCATCATGTACTCGTCAATTCACCTGTTAGAATAATGAAACAATAAGGTTAATAATTTCTTTGACTTACGCGTGGTTTGGTATCTCGTAAGTATGGAATATTAATTGTCCAGAAGGTGATTCGCAGTTATCTAATATGCTTAACACGCAGTGGGGCTGCGCCCATGGTATGTCACTTAAATCGTTGTATTACCATGTGACTTGCCGCTTCACCTCGAGTTCGTCTTCGTGCTCCTGGACCAACGCACTAAACCCGAGATCCATCCACGGGGATCAAACTTGGAAACAGAAAACGGACATCCTTATTACGCATATCCAGCTTGTGTTCCCGCCTGCACAGCCCACGGAAGACGGAGTACCAACCTCGCTGGTATGGAGTGAGCATCGCAAGGAGCATGCACGCGTATTATCACAATCTGGTTGGCCCACGGGCGAATACATCTACTTAATCATGATACATACCGCCCACAAACCTTTCCTTTTACTTGTATAGTCAGGTCGGATGTCCAACTCAGCTCAGCAACCGACAACTCTGAGGGAGCTGCTCCGCTGTCGGATCTGCCAATCATCGGTGTGCGCAGAATCTTCTGGCAACCATAGCAACGCTGGCACAAGATGAAGAGACCCCAGGGACGGCCCAGTCATTAGTCCTATTCGCTTCTCCCTGATCGAGACCAGACCAAGAAGAGTGGGGAAGAAAAGAAGAAAGGGGCGACGCTTGACTGACGCGCTCTTTCGTCGGCCGAAGCAAAAGGCGAGAATAAAAGAAAAAAGCGGTCCCGTGTTTCGTTCATCATTAGCAGCAGATTTCTTTTAGCGCGATTTGCAACAGCATGCATCCAAGAATGAAAGAAAAAGAAGATATGTCTTGATATCATTCGAAGATCGGTTTCTCTGCAGAAATATTTAATGCATCACGGGCCGAGGAATCGCTGTCGATGCGGATCGTGATGGCATCCAATTGCCTTATGTCGTGGGACCCCTGACGGGACCTGGTTTGGCCAGGGAATCGGGATGCTTTGTTTTCTGAAAAAGAATCAGAGTATATCGGTTCAGTCCATTATCACCGTAATAGTGTTATTATTATGTTGCGCCGCTTTAGGTTTTTGATTGGGGTGGATTCTAAGGCTGCAGGTGCCGCGGCAAAGGCATTGCCAGCCCCCTCGGAGTCTCGCAGCCCTCAATCCCCGTCCCTCATGTCGGAGGCCGTTCAGGAGATCGCCGTTTACATTCACCGGTTTCACAATCTTGATCTTTTTCAGCAGGGGTACGCATGCCATACCCTTAAGGAACAGTAGTTTGTAGTGGAGGATCGAACTTTTTCGAATGGAAGTTTTGGTAGAATTTAATGATCCAGACTCTATTTTTCTCTTGAATTGCATTTAGTGGAGAGGTGAATTTGAGTGGAATTTAAACGAAATTAGTGACGTTGCTTAAATTCCAGAAAGAAACGGCACAGTTCAAGATTTAACAGAAGGAAATTGAATAATGTTATTTTTATGAACACGTTATCATCTGGGGATAATTTTGTGGAAACTATTTAGATTCAGTCGAAATAAATTTAATGGTAGTTTAGGACGCAAAATTTAGAGAAATTGAAAGAAGATGGGTTTAGTATATTTTCGGACTTGAGTGCAAGTGAATTTACGCGGAATTCAAAGAAACTGTTTCCACATTTCACATGGAAACGGCCCATAACAAAATTTCGCAAATTGAAACTGGATAATGTGTTTTTTATAAACATATGGTGATTTACGGATAATTTTAAGGAAACTATTTAGTGTCAATATTTTAGTCGAAATAAATTGAGTAATTTAGAGCGTAAAATTTAGCGGGGATAATTTTAAGGAAACTATTTAGAGTCAATATTTTAGTCGAAATAAATTGAGTAATTTAGAGCGTAAAATTTAGGGAATGTGCATTGACTGTTTGTTCAAAAGTGTAGTGTTGTCCTGGAAACAATTTTCTGAATATTTTTTCAGAAATGTGGCCCTTGGAATCCTTTTTCTAAACATTTGCGCAGCCTTTCCAAGATTTATTTTCGGCGGAAATTTTATTCAATTGAACCTCGTATCGGTTTATACCGGATTTAGCAAAATGAAACTATTTGTTAAAATATTGTGGTTGAACTTTCTACAAGTCAGAACAATGTCAGCCAACGAACTCTATTTTGGGAGGAGTTTTGGCCGAGAAATGGCTTATAACGTGATGTTTAGCGAAAACCTAAATCTAGGTTAAAATAAATCCAATAAAAATGACTCAGCTCTAAATTCAGGTCAAGTTCGAAAAAATGATTAAGCTCTGCATGTTTTTTAAGCTTTAGAAAGAAGAGGCTTGGGGGACATTTTAAGAAAATGACACAATAATGTTTTGTTGACTGATTAATTATTGAATTTCAGAACTACTGGGCACATCTGTGTTTTCTTAATAAGCAGGCGGTTATTATAATAGCATGCAGGGGTTTTATACATAAGGCATAACGAATGGTTTTTCCTGCGGGCCTTGGGATTGATCGGTTGCTTTCCTTTTGGACATTGGCAGTTGGTATCAAATAAAAGTAAGCATGAGATGGGAGGATTCTGACGAAGCTGCTCCTGGCATTCCTGCCCGTGTGGTGCAGTATGAAGGTATTTTTTCCCTCTTATATTTGAATTACCACGATAGCCCTTGATTTTTTTGAGATTTATTGGTAAAGGCGATTATTAAAATCATAACGGAGGCAATTTTCAGTAATAATATTGTATCTTAACTAATAACAGTTTTACCAGCATCAACCTCACCAACTATGTGTTGTCGGACACTTGTTAATTTGTCTAACTGAAAGGGAACAGTTATTAGCCTCCAACGCTACTGCTATGTTATTGGGATGTAAGCTTTACATAGCAGTCCGTGATAAGCTATATCACAAGGTTCGTAGAACTTCAATTTTGAGGTTTGAATTTTGGGAACCTTATTTTGTGTTTATGAATCTTATCGAACTTTATGGCCATTAACCAAGTCTATATAAATCATAATTTTATGTCACAACTCAAGCTTATAATTTATCTTTGCAGTTTTCATGTTCGTGATAGCATTTTTTTTTATTGATGTTGATTTCTTACAATTTTATCCCATATTTCATTTTCAAATTAATATACCTATACATATAGAAAATGTATATAGACGAACCTAATGATGAACCTTATCCAAACCTCATCAAAAAATTCGAACTCAAACCGAACCTAATCATTGTAGAACCTGAATTCGAACTCGAACGGTGTGACATTGGGGATAAGAGGCCTTGTTTCTTCGCATTATTTGTCGGAATGGCTTGTTATACCAAAGGTTTACGAAAATCAAAATTATTGGAAGCGCTGATAGTGAATGGTTAATCTCATCCGCAAATCAACATACATGACACATAACAGACATCAAACAAATTAAACCATAACACAGCAGCATTTTCTCCCCATCACATATCTATTATCACCCTAACACTTAAGTTGTTGGAAAAAGAAAACAACCATGATGATTAACCATCTCATCTCCTATAATTTCTGATTGTAAATGGTCACTCTCATCTGCAAGTCAACATGCATGACACCTAACAGGCGACAAACATATCAAATCATAACATGAAACGATAACATCATAACATCACATATTCTGATAACTACAACTATGGCATGTTAGAAAAAGAGAACAGCCTTGATCCATAACTGGTTAATCTCTCCCTTGATTTTCCCAATAAAAAAATATTTATATTTGATATCGAATATGAATTCAAAATATACATTTATCTGCCCGAGAAGGCCTGAATGACATGTATTTTTAACAAAAATATACGGCACTGACAGTTCGTTAAGCAGTCGTATGTCTACTTATATATACAGTGATCCTAGGCCCCTTTAAGGCAGCTTTTACTTCTAAAAAAGATACCCATTCAGATCTGATTCTTAAAATAAAAACCAAACAAGATTTTATGAGATAGAGAATCTGCAATGCAATAAACTAAAAAAGAGAAGATTCCATAATGGAAATCTGAATCCCATCTCTGAACTCCTGAACTGGTATGTACTATGGACCCTTCCTGCATTGGCACAGATTCTTTAGATAACTGGTATGCTGTTGTATTGTATTTTGTATAAATATGAACGAATGAGATTACCAAAATATTGTTTTAACTCCAGCGCTATCTCCATTATTGGGGCTAGCAGAATATTTTCAATTCTGCTTTTGCTACTGGTCCAGTCCATCAGCGGCTTGGAATCTGTAAAGATCTGCAGATGTTTCTGTCCTTTTTCCTTTGCTGGCTTCATCAGAATCCAGAGAGCATAAAACTCAGCTCCATTGTTGGTACCTTGACCTGCAGCATATTTCATAAGATGCTAGTGAGAAGCATTGGTATGCAGAATAGCCCCAGCTCCACGCATTCCTGGATCCCCTTGACAAGCTTCATCAAAAAAAACCCCAACCTTTTCGATAATCAATAATACGTTCCTTCAGAATTCTCTATTGTAATTTATTTCTGAAGTTAAAACAGCCTTTGATGACTGATAGTCCCATTTTCTTCTATCCTTATGAAACTCTTTATTATTGAAATTTTATATATTCCGACTTTCCCCATGGGTATCTAGTTCCAACTTCTAAGAAACTTTTTTCCATTTTTGTTGTGCAGCACCAGGTCCAGGCGTGGATGATACTGCAGCAGTGTGGAAGATAAATGATGGTGATCACAGTTTTTCCACTTGTCCTTTTCGAATAAAATTTGCACGCCAGGATGTTTTCTTGTCGGTGATGGTGTCTTTCAACTTAGCTGTAAAGGTAACAGAGGTAGGTGTTTTGTGGAAGAAGATTAGTTATTTAATTTATATTTTAGACATATAGTGCTTTTATGATCGGATTTTTCATCCTCAAGGTTCATGTTGGATGTTTTAAAACTTGTATCTAGGGTTTATGTGGGATGGTAACAAGTTCGTGTCTATTTATTTTTGAAAATGCAATGATAAGGTTCTATTCTGTTTAAGTTTGAGATATCTGTTAGTGTTAACTGGGCAGAAATGTTGTTCCTGTTCACGTTTTGAATTGTTGATGCAAATTTTCTGGCTGTCAGTAAATGGCTGTGGACCGTCTCGATAAAAAATGTCTCTTAGCAATGAACATTATTCTGACTGCACCATTGCTTGTTTCAGAGATTTTTGACATCCGCTGTCTTATTAAAGTTCGAGCTTTTGTACGCTACCATGCAAGAGAATATGTAAGTGGCTCTTCTAGTTTCTCTTCAGCACTGGAAGAATATTATGCTTCTCTGTTATTAGATTGTTGTTTGACTTCTTTTTTACCTTTTGTAGATGCAAGCTTTTGTATGTCAAAATTCAAACAGATACTTCGAAAAAGAAATATTAAAATGTAAACAAGGGCCATTTCCAATCATAAGAGAGGCTTATTAAAGGACTTAAAAATAGTGCTTTTACTTTGACATCTCAGCATTCATGTCTGCTGCAGGTCGGAAGTGCAAAATGCTTTGGACAACTTTTCTGCTTCAGTTCATGAGATTCGTGTCCCTCCTAAGGCTCTTCTAGGAGTGCACTCTTATTGTCCCCTCCATTTTGACACATTTCATACTGTTTTGGTTGATCTAAGCATACATGTTGTGCTTTTGAAAGCTGCCGCTGGTGTTTTCTCCCAGAAAATGTTCAGGTTTGTGAACAATTATATACATTTTGCTGCCTTAATAATTTCTCGTTTGTGGTATGGGTTTGATGAGATTTTGTTATACCTTACATATCTCTCTCTCTCTATATATATTTGAATATAATTCTCAGAACTTCAACATTCAGTGAAGGTCATCTATCAGGGAACTTCCACAGTGAGTTTGGAGCAACAAATAATCAGGTGAATTTTGAAACTGATCACATGTCAATTTTACCATATTTATCTCATCCTCAAATTGTCAAATGCTATTTTTAACATATGGATAATTACAAAATATGCTGCTTGAATATCTTACTTTGTGTGTCATCCTTTCTTCGCTTTTAAAAAGAAAGGGAAGTTGACTATTGCTGTTTTCCTTGGGCTTAGCTCCCAGAGCATGACACTATAATATATCATGCAATTTAAATTTTAAACCATGGTGAAACTTCACCTGAATTTCTTTTTTTCCCTCAAACATAAATGTTCCCCTATATTTTAAAACAGTGCGAAACACGCATATGGATTTCCAAATGAATTAATTGAATAATGAGCAAGCTAAAGCTCAATAATAATACAGAGATATTTACAGTAAATAGAAACATCAAGTTTCTATTTAGTAAATAGAATCAATCAGTTTCATCAAGGAAACTGCTAAAAAAGGAAAAATAGCAACAGCTAAAAGAATGAGCATTAAATACTAAAAAGGGATATTCTAATACCCTCCCTTAATGCTCAATCTATTTACAACACCAATAGACCCTCTGAATTTTACAAATTTATTAGGACCAAGAGGCTTGGTGAAGATGTCTGCGGGCTGCTCTGTTGTGGGAACATATCGCAAATGAACGGATCCGTCTTCAACAAGCTGGCGAATGTAGTGACAATGAGTTTCCACATGCTTTGTGCGTTCATGAAAGACTGGATTCTTGGCAAGTTTGAGCACTCCCTGATTGTCACAAAACAAAGAAGTAGGATTTGTTTGAGAAACATGCATATCCTCAAGCATACATCGAAGCCAAACTGCCTCACAGGCTGTCTTAACTGCTCCCCGATACTCTGCTTCTATTGAGGAGAGAGCCACTACCTGCTGCTTCTTACTAGTCCAGGTAACAGCACCAGATCCTAGACTAAACACATACCCAGCGGTAGATTTACGGTCATCAATCGAACCGGCCCAGTCAGAATCTGTGTAACCACTAAGTATAGGATCGAAACTTCGAGTGTATAGGAGTCCATAATTAGAAGTGCCATGCACATATCGTAGCACACGCTTTGCAGCTATCCAATGATCAGCTTTAGGAGCTGACATGAAGCGGGAAATGTAGCTCACTGCAAAACTGATGTCAGGTCTGGTGGCAGTAAGATAGATGAGACTGCCCACTAATTGTCTAAATAAAGTCTCATCCACAAGATGAGAGAATGACTGAGCTGACAGTTTGAGCCCTGGTGCCATAGGAGTCGTGGCTGGTTTGCAATTCTGCATTCTGAACCTGTCCACAAGATTTTTGGCATACTTGGACTGAGAGAGAAAGATGTGATTCTCAGTCTGCCAAACTTCAACCCCCAGACAGTAATGAAGAAGTCCCAAGTCTGTCATATCAAAGGTTCTGCATAAATCTTGTTTGATCCCATGGATCAAATGTGCAGAGCTGCCAGCAATGATAAGGTCATCTACATAGACAACCACAAACAAGATATCATCACCAGTATGCTAGATATACAGATTTGCATCAGATGGGCTCCGCTGAAAGCCATTATCTGTCAGGTACTGATCAATTTTCATGTACCAAGCCCGAGGAGCTTGTTTCAATCGATAGAGAGCTTTAGCTAACCTACACACTTTCTGTTCTTGACCGGCAATCTTAAATCCTGGAGGCTGTGTCATGTAGACTTCTTCTTGTAAGTCACCATTTAGGAAAGCACTCTTTACATCCATCTGATGAACTTTCCATTTGAACTGAGCTGCTAGGGCAAGGACAAGCGTATGGTATAATCTTGGCTGTAGGCAAAAGTATCCTCATAGTCGATGCCTTCCTTCTGGGAGAATCCTCGAGCCACAAGACGAGCTTTATACTTGTCTAGAGTTCCATCGGATTTGTATTTCACTTTATATACCCATTTGCAGCTAATGGGCTTTTTCTCTTCAGGATGATCAGAAAGGGTCCATGTGTGATTTTTCTGAAGACTTTGGAATTCAGCGTCCATAGCCTGTTCCCACTCAGATGTACCCTTAGCCTTTGAGTAAGTTTGAGGCTCAAAGATACTGTGTAGATTAGCCATAAGAGAAAAATTTACTGTAGACTGTTGTTTGCTCTTATGTCTAGAAGTTCGTCCTTCAAGGAGTTCATCATCCCTGAGATCACCAATGGTTTTAGCCCACCATTTGGGCTGAAGAGTAGAGGAACCAATATCAAGAGGAGAAGGAGAAGGTTCAAGAGCAATAGGAGCAGCAAGAGAAGGGTTATTTTCCGGAGGAAGCTCAAGCAGTGTATTATCAAACACTGATGCTGCATCATCCCTCCCATCAGGTGGACCTACCGGAAGAAGAACACTGTGAGGCTGATCAGTAGAACACTGCTCAGAAGAAGAAGACTGAAAGAATCCTCTGTCTTCATCAAATACCACATCTCGACTGAAGCTAAGACGACCAATGGCTATATCTATTAGTCTATAGGCCTTGTGATGATCACTGTACCCTGTCATCATGAGTTTCTGGCTTTTGGAATCCAAATTAGAGCGCTTAGCAGCTGGAATCCAAACATATGCAATTGAGCCGAATACTTTGAGGTGACTGATCTTAGGCTTACGGCCAGACCACACCTCTTCGGGAGTCTTCCCCTTAACAGCGTGAGTGGGTGATCTGTTAAGAAGATAAACAGCAGTAAAGACTTCTTCAGCCCAGAATTTGTTTGGACAACTCTTGTGCTATAACATGGAGCGAGCCATTTCAACAACTGTGCGGTTGTGGCGTTCAACAACACTGTTCTGCTGAGGAGTGTAGGGTGTAGTGAACTGGCGTTTTACGCCATGAGTATCACAGAAGTTGGAAAAAGCAGAAGAACAAAATTCCCCCCCGTTATCTGTCCTAAGAGTCATGATATTACAGCTAGACTCTTTTTCAACTAAGGTTTTAAACTTCTGAGATATACTAAATGCATCAGATTTATATTTTAGAAAATATACCCACATCTTTCTACTGAAATCATCTACAATAAGCAAAAAATATTTGCAAGCAGTGATAGAAGATGTATTCATAGGA
>APFE031577159.1:0-11117 GCA_000404065.3 Pinus taeda
GGAAATATATATATATATATATATATATCATCACCCAAGACCAAAATATACCATTGGGAGAGAAACAATAAGTAAAATTTCAATTGGGAGAGAAACAATAAGTAAAATTTGCCATTGAATGTGCAATTCTTAAACCATATATGGAATTATGTTTAAGCTATGAGTTGTACTCATATATATTAATGCATAGATTAACTTAAAAATAATGCAGAGATTAACTTGTATTCAAAGAGGGAAATCCACGTAGGTCTTCAATTCTTATTAGCAGTACTAGTAGTTCTTCGTTTTATGAGTGCTAGTAGTTTTTCGTTTGACGAGCTTAATGAAACTGTAATGCCCCAAGAAAACTATAAATATTTTATTTACGGTAGTAAGAACAAACTGAATAATTGATGTGATTATCTATTTGAATTGAATAATATTTTTATTTATTTAAAATGAGAAATGATTTAAGTATTCATTAGATCTTGTAACTTCTGAAGGAAGGAAGTTAAAAAAACAGTCGCTGGAAAAGAAACCCTAACTACCTCCCCTAACTGTGTAAGGCTTCCAAAGAAAAGGAAGTAGCGGGGAGGAAAAAATGCACTATAAGGATAGGCATTGAAAGGGAAAACTTGCTATGTCTGGTGATGATCAGATAGCAAGAGCGTTGTGTGCGGACAACTTGCAGAAGATTGAAGGTCTTGTGAGTAAACTAGGGGGGAGATTTGGTCCTGAAAGACAATCTCATGGACCGGAGGATTGACTAGCAATGGAATGAGAGGTGACCTCTTCCATTGGAATTCCTTACTTAAAACCAACTCAGGCATGAGGTACCTTCTGGAATTTATACTGTTACATAAAACTGAATTAGGTGTCTTCTACTATGAGTGAAAAGGGGTAGAGGCCTAAAGCTAAGATGATAATTGAAAAATTAATAGTAAGATTCAATTGCACTTTTTATTTACTGTTAACAAGAGAGCTTAAATATAATGAATTTTACAGAAGAATTAGTAAGATGTAACTGTCGAAGTGAGGGATAAATACTTATTTGCAGAAACATAATCTTTACAGTCTATTAACGTAGAAAGAATGACTAGTATTCTATTTGCATAAATACAATTTTTATAGCTCTAGTAAGGCAAGGAAAAAATGACTATCGTAGAAACACAGTTAAGAATAACCTGTACAGATATTTACAAATCACAGGGAAAATTGATTGATGTAGGAATAAAATGGAGTTACAATTCTGTACTGATCTTTAATACAAAATAAAAATGAAATAATTTATTGTTCAAAACTGCAAAAAGAATTGGAAGTTAATCTTCTTTAACTATATGAAACTTCAAATTATTTAGGAAATGATTAAGACTTGGAGATGCCGCTATTCAAAGAGAAAAAGCATAAAAGAGGTCGCTCAAGCAAGGGTTTAGGGATAGAAACCCTAAAGTGAACTTGGTTGGATTTATGAGAATGGACTGTCAATTAGCAGGTCCAAATCCTCCCTGGTCGTGCTAAAACCCTACAAGTAAATGAAACCCTTGCTACTAATTTCGATGGACCAATGAATGAGTTAGATAAAGTTCTAGATTAATTCGGAACAGGGAAATAATTACATTGTAACCATGTAAGAACAACACCAAACAAATTCGACGCAGAAACGAATAAACTGTATGAATTCTTAAAAGAAAAACCCTAAATTAAATTTCCCACAGCAAGTCCTACTCAAACATTTAGAACTGGAAAACTAAGAACAAATAACCCTGTGTGAATTCGAGAAACCGCATCACAAACTATTGAAATATCGACCCAAACACAAATTGCTTTCATAAAAAATCATAAGTTCTACACATTAATCCATACATTGATAGCATTAAAAATAGAGATTGATATATAACCTAAGAAGCGTAATATGTTACATAGAGGAACTTTTCAGCTACAAGCTTAAAAAAAAAAAGAACAAAACTTTGGTAACATATCGTAGTTCCGAGAAAGGAAAAACCCCTTATTAAACATAGATTTTCAACAAAAAGACAGTACCGGTGCTACCTTAAAACTCGGGTCTTGCAACAGGTAACAAACCCTTGTTTATTTCAAGGAATGTACAGATAAAACACCTTAGAACAACAAAGAGTGTTCGGTTGTCGAACTTAAAACAAAATAGAGCCTTAAACCCTTAACCATGCAATGACTGCAATACTTTTCAATAGGAAAGAAAAGCTTCCAAACATTGCAAAGAGTCGAGGCTCTAGCCACAAGAAGTCTAGGGGAGTTTCCCTCAGGCAACAAGCACTAGGCCGGAGTGTATTCTTACCCGAAAGCTTTCGCTGGCAAATACTCGAGAAGAATCTCTCCATCAGGAATAGCAGAGAACCCCGATCTAGGAGTCAAGTTTCCTACAAGGCAAACCAAACCACGAAAGCCAATTAGAAAACAAGGAAACATAACTTACGCATACGCATAAACTGTAAAAGGAATATAACCGAGATTTTTTGGTAAACGTAACTCACCTAATGCATACTCGCCAGAAAGCGGACCACGACCCTAATACTGCGAATTCTTCCTGCATCGAAAGTCTGGTTTGACAGACCGAACAAGTCAGCAAAAAGAAGTGTGGAACCAAAGCAGTGTCTGAGGAAGGATGCAGAGAAATGAAACCACTGTCATCACAAACCAAAGCGAATGACCCCAGATGCAGTCCAACTGTTGGATCGTGGAGTAGGATCTACATCGTTGATGAGACGGGAGTCCCGAGAGGTGTAGACGTGGCAAGACGGCCTGCCTGTGCCATGCACCCGGACAGAGTAGAGGATTAATGACAGACAAATATCAACCGTAGAAAAGAGATAGAGTCTAGTAAGCTATGTGATGGACAACATGAGTTTAAAGTAGTAAGAGGTTGGATGGAAGCTGCGTGGCACATAATTCATTTAATATAATCCACCTCTATATCAACGCTAAAATCAACCAAATTAAGTATGACCGCCAGACCTTTAATCAAGGAATCAATATCATGGATACGATGGTACCAAACTCATTAATAGAAAGGTAAAGATGCCATGTCAGCTTGAGTTAGGAGCGTAATGATACAAAGCATGCAATAAAAAAAAATCATATGTAATTATTTGTATATGTAATGTGGAGGAGTCGTTACAAGTGGTATTAGAGCCCAGGATACAAAAACTGTGGCCTCTGGAAAATGTATTAAATGGAAATAAACAGATCATGTATTATTTTTTTGTTCAAAAAAAAAACAGTTATTGTGTTAACCTTTATTTTCTTTTACTTGTGTAAAGCTCAGGAAACGGACGACAACAGATTATTAGGAGAACATACAGTGTTCCACATAGAATTGTGACAGGTCAAGGACCTACAACAGGCCCCGAAACTAATCCTGAGATATGGGTACAACTAGGAGAGGAGGCCTATAACACTAATCTAGTGATATTAGAGACAGTTCAGGAATTATAAAATTAGATGGCTTGCCTGTGGGAGGACAATACGAGATTAACTATGGAACAAGAAAACATCATGAAAAGCCTGTCTGACAAGTAGAATCAACGCTCCCTGAACCCTAGCCTTGAGAAACCACGAGTGTTAGAAGAGCAAGGCTACCACACAAACCAGGAAGAGTCAAAAGGAAGGGATGAAAATCAAGAGGAAAAGTCAGATAATGCCTCTGAGCACCAGAAATCGAAAAGGCAGCAGATAGAATTACAAGGGGAGTTCCGGAAAATAAAACCACCACACTTCGATGGAGAGCTGAAGGAAGTAGCCAAGGCTTGGTTGATTAACATGAACAAATATTTTAAATTTTATGAATACGATCACAATCTCAAGGCGTGGCTGGCCATTTTCCAATTGCAAGGAAAGGTCACCCTGTGGTGGGAAGAGGTCAAGATTGTACGAGGGGTAAGTGAACAAAATATAACTTGGGAAAAATTTCAAAAATATTTTAAGGAAAGATACTTGACTGAACGATTCTACGATGAGAAAGAAAGGGAATTCCATGACCTGTGACTTGCACAACAAACAATGGATGGGAACACTAAAGGAAATAGTGGCAGTGTTAACAAAGGATTTTCCAAAGGGCAAAATGACATAAATCTGCAAAAGAACCCGTTCAAATTAAAGGCACCCATTGAATCCAAAATCAACGAATAATCTAGAAAAGTTGACAATGAAGAGATAACAAGGGCTCTAGTACAATGTTGGGGATGTGAAGGGCTTCATTACGTTAAAAAACTGTCCTCATCGAAAGGTTACTGAACAGGTTTGACAAATATATGAAGCATTTACAGTTAGCAATGTGGGTTGGAGTTTACTGAGAATTAATGCCGCTCTAGAAGATTGTCACGCAGAGTACCAGCCGACTATGGTGGAGTTTGAAGGTAAGATCTTTGATTATATTGTAACTGTTTTAATTGATCCTAGAGCTACATTAAGCTATGTCAATCCTAAGGTTGTGGACTAATGTAAGTTGCAAACTGTTAAGTTTAAAGACCCTTGGCTAGTACAGCTAGCAACAGGGGTAAAATGACGTGTGATAGCTAAGGTCAATAATTGCCACTTGAAGATAGCAGGTCAGTTGGTGATGGTAGATCTAAACGTACTTCCACTTAGTTTGTATGACGTGTTGATAGGCATGGAATGGTTGGAAAGATGCTAGTCCATTACAAACTGTAAAAAAAAAACTATCTACTACAGGGATGAGCACGAAGAAAAGTAGGAGATGCAAGGTATTAAGAGGCCAGTGCAGATTTGGCCAATAACCACTTCTTAGTTGGCCAAGTGTATCAGGAAATGATGTCAGATCTATGCCATCTAAGTGGGTTATGCCAACTCAAAAGACAAAACTGCCACATTGAAAAGTATTCCAGTGATACGAGAATTTGCTGATGTGTTTCCGAAGGAGATATCAGGACTGCCACCCAAGAGAGACATAGACTTCGCTATCGAATTGGTGCCATGGGCAGCCCTGGTATGCCAGGCTTATTATCGAAAGAGCACGCCAGAATTAACAGAATTGAAAATGTATTTGCAGGAGCTATTAGACAAAAATTACATCCGCCCTAGTGTGTCACCCTTGGGATCCCCTGTGTTGTTTGTTAAAAAGAAAGATGGGACTCTTTGTATGTGTATGGACTATTGTCAGTTGAATAAATTGACAATCAAGAATAAATACCCTTTACCCCGTATTGATGAACTTTTTGATCAGGTAGAAGGGGCAACGGTATTCTCAAAAAATTGACTTACGATCAGGATACCACCAAATCAGAATTAAAGAGGAAGACATAGCCAAAACTGCTTTTAGAACACAATATGGACACTATGAGTTTGTGGTGTTACCTTTGGGTTAACCAATTCCCTCGCAACCTTTATGTGCTTAATGAACAACATATTTCATCAGTAATTAGACAAGTTTGTGTTAATTTTTATTAACAATATACTGATATATTCCCGGAATATGGAGGAACACAAGGAGCACGTCAAATTGGTATTGCAAACTCTCCAAGAACACCAATTATACGCTAAATATAGTAAGTGTGACTTCTTTAAGGAGCAAATTCAGTACTTGGGACATATAATCACTAAAGATGGGATCAATGTGGATCCCGAAATGATAAGGACTATCATGGAATGGCTAGTGCCAAAGGACATAACGGACATAAGATCCTTCATGGGCTAGCATGTTACTACAGGCGGGTTGTGGAAGGATTTTTGAGAGTGGCTTACCCTATCACTTCTTTGCAGAAAAAGGTGAAAACTTTTAAATGGACTGTAGAATGCCAAAAGTGTTTTGAACAACTCAAGGATCTGCTCACCATTGCACCTGTACTAAGCATAGCTGATCCAGGTAAGGACTATGTGGTGTGCACAGATGCAAGTAAGAAAGGGGTAGGGGGAGTACTTATGCAAGAAGGAAAGGTAATTGCCTATAAGTCTAGAAAATTAAAAGAAAATGAGCAGAAATATTATGCTTATGATTTGGAGTTGGCAGTTATTCTTCGCAACTTAAATATGTAGCGCCATTATCTAATGGGTAAAAGGTTTTTATTACTGACAGAGCATCACAACTTGACTAGTTATTTTAGTCAACCTACCTTAAATGCTAGGCAGGCACGGTGGGTAGATTTCTTAAGTGGATTTGACTTCGAGATTTAGCATTTGAAAGGGAAAGAGAACCGGGTGGTGCACGCTTTAAGTCTAAAAGTATAATGCGTCTACAAGATTTCCTGTAGCGAGGGATGAAGTACTTTCGATGAAATAATTAAAAATGCAGCAGAACAAGATTCAAGATATCAAAAAATAGGACATCAAGTTTAGAATCCAACCAGCAAACAAAATCAACAAGGATATGCTATGGATGCTACGAGCATGTTGAATAATAAAAAAAGGTTGTATGTGCCCAACCAAACTAACATTAAAAGCTTGATTTTAGATGAATTTCATAAAAGTCATTATGTTGGACACCCGAGGTATCAGAAGATGATTACTGCACTCTGGAAGGAATATTATTAGCCAGGGATGAAAAAAGATGTTGCAGAATATTTGACACGCTGCCTAGAATGCGAACAAGTTAAAGCCCAACACCGACACCTTGTTGAGTTATTACATCCACTACCAATTCCGAAGTGGAAATGTGAAACCATCTCTATGGACCTCATAACAGGATTACCAAAGTAAAAAAGAAATAATGATTCCATCACGGTGGTGGTGGACAAGTTAAGCAAATCAGCTCATTTTATACCAATACAATCTACTTAAAGAGCAGTGCAGAATTTCCATATCTTTATGCAAAATATTTTTAGGTTGCATGGGTTACCAAAGACTATAACCTCTGACCATGACGTAAAATTTACGTCAGTCTTTTGGAGAACTTTGTTTGAAGAATTGGGGACTCAACTGAACTTCAGTACCGCTTATCATCCTCAGAACGATGGACAAATGGAACAGGGGAATCAGGTTGTAGAAGACATGCTAAGATCATATGTAATGCAGTGACCATCCAAGTGGGAAGATTACCTGCATTTGGTCAAGTTTGCATACAACAACGGCTATCATGCGTCCCTGCAGATGAGCCCGTTTGAAGTGTTGTACGGACGGAAATGCCGCACACCCTCAAGCTGTGGGGGACCAGAGGAAATGCTAATGCTGGGCCCCGAAATGCTTAAGGAAATGGAGGAAATGGTCAGGAAGGTACGATCAAATTTTAAGGCATCCCAAAATAAGCAAAAGAATTTCACTGACCGAAAGAGAAAATTGAAGGAATACCAAGTAGGAGATCATGTGTATGTGATAATTTGAGCTAAAAAGAGCACACTACAATGGAGTGGGAGCGCCAAGCTGGCACACCGGTTTTTTGGACCATTTCAAATCTTAGCGAGAGTTGGTCCGGTGGCATACCAACTCACTCTTCGAAGTCACATTTGGCTCCATAACATCTTCCATGTGTCTGTATTAAAAAAATAAGTTTATGATCCTAAGCATGTAATCAGTTGGCAGGATATTCAGGTAAGAAAGTATCCTAGGTAGAGCAATCAGATTTTGGTGACTAAGGAAAAATTGACTTAAGTTATTGTGTGTTTCAGGTCGAGCCAGAGGGAGAAATCTTGGTCAAGCCACTGAATATACTAGATCAGAGAAAAGTAATGCTATGGAAACGAGCCATCACCCAGGATAAGGTGCAATGACAGCGCTTTGGGCCAGATGAGGCCACCTGGGAGGATGAACAACTCATGGGAGAAGTTTATCGAGGACAGTTTACAGCCGAAAAACATCGGGACGATGTTTAATTTCATGAGGGGGAGATGTAATGCCCCCATAAAACTGTAAATATTTTATTTACCACAGTAAGAACAAACTGAATAATTGGTGTCATTATCCATTTGAATTGAATAGTATTTTTATTTATTTAAAATGAGAAATGATTTAAGTATTCAGTAGATCTTGTAACTTCTGAAGGAAGGAAGTTAAAAAGAATAATTGCTGGAAAAGAAACCCTAACTACCTCCCCTAACTATGCAAGGCTTCCAAAGAAAAGGAAGTAGGGGGGAGGAAAAACTGTGTTGTGAGGACAAGCAGTGAAAGGGAAAACTTGCTACGTCTCGTGATGATCAGATAGCAAGAGTGCTATGTGCGAACAACTTGCAGAAGATTGAAGGTCTTGTGAGCAAGCTAGTGGGGAGATTTGGTCCTGAAAGACAATCTCACGGATGTGAGGATTGACTAGCAATGGAATGAGAGGTGACCTCTTCCATTGGAGTTCCTTACTTAAAAGCAACTCAGGGACGAGGTACCTTATGGAATTTAGACTGTTACATCAAATTGAATTAGGTGTCTTCTACTGTGAGTGAAAAGGGGTAGAGGCCTAAAGTTAAGATGATAATTGAAAAATTAATAGTAGTATTCAGTTGCACTTTTTATTTAATGTTAACATGAGAACTTATTTATAGTGAATATTACAGAAGAATTAGTAAGATGTAACTGTCGAAGTGAGGGTAGAGGCCTAAAGTTAAGATGATAATTGAAAAATTAATAGTAGTATTCAGTTGCACTTTTTATTTAATGTTAACATGAGAACTTAATTATAGTGAATATTACAGAAGAATTAGTAAGATGTAACTGTCGAAGTGAGGGATTCTCCGTGTTAAACTAGTAAATACTTATTTGCAGAAACATAATCTTTACAGTCTATTAACATAGAAAGAATGACTAGTATTCTATTTGCATAAATAGAATCTTTACAAATCTATTAAGGCAGGGAAAAAATGACTATCGTAGAAAAACGATTAAGCATAACCTGTACAGATATTTACAAATCACAAAGAAAATTGACTAATGTATGAATAAAATGGAGTTAAAATTCTGTACTGATATTTAATACAAAATAAAAACGAAAGAATGTATTGTTCAAAACTGCAGAAAGAATTGGAAGTTAATCTTCTCTGCCTATATGAAACTTTAAATTATTTAGGAAAAGATTAAGACCTGTAGATGCCACTATTCAAAGAGAACAGAACAAGCATAAAAGAGGTCGTTCAAGTAAGGGTTTAGGGATAGAAACCCTAAAGCAGACCCAGCTTGATTTTTGAGAATGGACTATCAATTAGCAGTTCCAAATCCTCCCTGGTCGTGCTAAAACCCTATGAGTAAATGAAACCATTGCTACTAATTTAGATTGACCAATGAATGAGTTAGATAAAGTTATAGATTAATTCAGAACAGGGAAACATTTACATTGTAACCATGCAAGAACAACACCAAACAAATTTGACACAGAAACAAATGAACTGTATGAATTCTTATAAGAAAAACCCTAAATCGAATTTCGCACAGCAAGTCTTGCTCAGACATTTGGAACTAGAAATCTTATGAACAAATCAGCATGTGTGAATTTGAGAAATTGTATCATAAGCTATTCAAATATAGACCCAAATGCAAATTGCTTCCATAAAAATTCATAAGTTCTACACATTAATAGTTCCCAGAAAGGAAAACCCCCTTATTAAACACAAATTTTCAACATAAAGACAGTACCGGTGCTGCCTTAAAACTCAGTTCCTGCAGCTGGTAACAAACCCTTAGTTATTACAAGGAATGTACATATAAAACACCTCAGAACAACAGAGGTCGTTCGCTTGTCAAAATTAAAACAAAATAGAACCTTGAACCCTTAACCATGCAATCACTGTAATAATTTTCAACTTGAAAGAAAAGCTTCCAAAAATCTTAGAGAGCCGAGGCTCTAGCCACAAGAAGTCTAGGGGAGGTTCCCTTAGGAAACAAGCACCAGGCCAGAGTGTATTCTTACCCGAAGGCTTTCACTGGAAAAAACTTGAGAAGAATTGTTGGGTATTTTTGCTTGCAATGGGATGGGAAAATACCAAAACCAGACAAACACCACAGAGCCAATGCTCTGTTTCCTTTGCTCCAGGATCTTTTTGCACAGAGAACCCTTTTTAAAATTAGCTGAGAACAGAGTATTTCATCACCATAAAAGATCTCTATACATTAAAATAAAATCACTGATATACATTCATCCTCTTTGCTGTGAGGGATTTACCAAAAACAACATTAAACCAAAACTCTGTTTTCACCTGAGAATTTACTGAGACATATTCATCCTCCTTCACTCAGAGGGATTCACCAAAACATTACAAAAGAAATTACTCTGTCTCCTTTGAAATTTTACACCACTGTGTGTAAAAATTTCATTTACATTCACTGCTGTGTGAAAAAACAAGAAAAACTACAGGGATTTACACATTTACCTTTTCACTTCTGTGTGAAACAACTCATGGTTTTGAAACCAAAACTGCCCCCTGGTTTTCTTCATTCACTTCTTCAACTCCTGCACTGCTGTGCATTTTTTGCATTTCCTACATTAAAAATTTACGGTGCTGGGATTTTTACCATTTGCTCACACCAGTGAACCGAACAAACACACAACCCATATCTTATGCACTGCTGTGCATATATCCTCTTTCACGCTGCCCTGTTCTTTTCTTCTACACACTGTGGTGTGTTTTCACTTGAACATTCTCAATAAAAGGACTTCACGCTCTGCTGCGCTTTTCATATTACATTACCCTTGGTTTTTATTTGCTGTAACAAACCAAGGTTTTCACCTCCCCGTGTGCAAAAATCCTTCACACTACGATCCCTGTGTTTTTCTCTTCAATGGCTGCCGCGAACTCTAATCCTTCTTTTTATTCCCATGTGCAATACACATTACACATTACATTTTTCAATCCCCGTGCGATAATACATTAAAAAAATATGGTCAACGTTTTTTTTTTAAAACATATATTAAAAAAAATAAAATTAAACTTACGCCCATACTCCTATTTTAACTCCGCCGTATGAAATATTAAAGACCTTACCAAAACATATGACAGCAATTAATATAACGTATGGCATGGTCCACGGTGTACTCAATTTTAATCAGGCCCGTATGTACTTTTAACCGGCGGAGAACTTTCCAGGAGATCGAACGGCGGAGAGGATGGCTGATTGATCGGACGCATATCGGGCGGGGTAAGAAGACCGGAAGTTACCTTCCGATGGAGCCCTGAGGCTGATGTCATGCGAGCGTCACTGTTGGACAGTTGTCGGCATCGGACCACCACCATACG
>APFE031577162.1:3158-75897 GCA_000404065.3 Pinus taeda
TGTGTATATGTGTTTTATGTGTTATGCTCTCGCATTTTTTATTTTTCCTGTGATTTAGAATTCGTATGCAGGTAATTTTTGTACGGGGTTAAAACCTACACTCAACCAGGCACTCAAATGATTGTTGCTTCTCAAGCACCACTCGATTTCCAGCACCAATCTGGGCTCCAGACCCAAGCTAGTCTTCAAATTTAGGTTGGATCCCAATCTCAACCTGCTTATCAAATGCAGCCTGGTTCCGGGGGTCAGCTTGGAGCCCAACCACCTTATGGTTTTCAACAATCCCAAGGGCATGCCCAATTTGCCCCATATCAAAATTATCAACAACTGTAGGTAAATCCTTATCAGAATTTCCAGCAACCATATGTTGCTCCTGCAGGCCAAGTTGGTAATTAGTGGAATTTTGGGGGGAAAATCCAGAGTCAACCGTCGAGTTATAGCTATAACCCCTATGGGAAAAATTCCTATGGACAAAACCCTTATGGGCCAAATCCGTCCGAACAAAACTAATGGGGGCAACAAGCAGCTGGGTGGAACTCTGGTGCTACCTCCTACCCGCGACCTCAGATGTCCTTTAATCCTCAGTTACCCTTTTTAGCAATGTTGGAATTGTCGGATGTGTCCAAACTAACAAATGATCCCATTCTTCATAATTCATATTGGCCGTTGGTTCCAACTAAAATTCCAGGTGATTGTCCCAAGTTTGATTGTAAAGCTGGAGAAGATCCCCAGGCTCATGTCATGACATATCATCTATGGTGCTCGTCAAACTCATGGCTTAATGATTCAATCTGGCTCCACCTTTTTCAACGGACTCTCACTGGCTCTGCTGCTAAGTGGTATATTGAGTTAGCTCACAAATATTTTCAGGATTTTAACTCGTTAGCTATGGCATTTTTAACACTCATTTTCAGTTACTGATTCAATATGAAATGGGTAGATATCTCCTGACATCCTTGTTACCGGGAATCGTGTCCACTTGGAGCTGCTATTCCCACTAAGACTGGTAGCTATCTTAGAAACAAACAAATAAATACTACTTTCATTTTCCTTTATGAAAATAGATAAGAGTGGAACAGAGGACACCAAACTTAGTCTTGCGCTTGGTTCCTTACTTGATTCCTCTCCTTCTTGACAGATCTTTTACGCTTCTTCTTCATCTGCCCAGCTTCAAAGAGCACCTGTGGAATCAAAGCAGCATAATACTATTGAAGAACATAGATCTATATTCATAAATAACACAGGACTAGATATGTATTAACCACACCAATGCATATATAATCAAACATACAAGAATATGGAGGAAAACTTAAATAGCTTTATTAATATCAAGAATAGCAAGAGAATTACAACCAATTGTTCTAACCCAGCATCATCCTCTAGCAAGAAAGCCCTTCTTCACCTCAAGTAAAAATTAGATCACCCAACACTATGAGATTTCACCAAAAAACCAACAACACTTCTCTACAAGATACAAGATTCCAGTCTCCAACCCCCAGATCTCTGGGATGAGAGATCCATATATAGATTTTTGCAAAGGTGTGAGTCAGCCCTGGGTTTTTGATTAGTGTCCTCTCTTTGATAGTTCTTGGTTCCACTTAGAGATTTCATTGATCTCTTACTCATCCTTGAGCAAACTCTGAGAGGCAAGTGTCATATGAGAAGTTTCTAGAAGATTCCTTGATCATCCACTTAGCAAACTGTCTCTGCCACTTGTCTATTCTCATCCATCGCACCCTGTAGAAGGACTTTTCAGTATACATTGCACCTACCGTGTGTATTAGGTGAGATGCATTGCACCGTCTACACTGGGCATTCAATATGGTCTAGTTTTGACCAGTTCTGAGTAGTTTTTTGTGGAGAACTTTTGGGAGATGGTGTAATCAGCTGACCTTGTCCCTTTAGGTAGTGAAGCAACACTTTTAGGGACTTAGGATCCCTCAATTTGTGGAAATTTATGATTGGGGTTGCATTGCCCAAAAATGTCTATAACAATTCTTAAAATAGACTACGGCCACACATGTCTCCAATCATATTCATGAATGGAGATGACGTCACCGTTTGATTAAGTTTTGGATTCCTGATCAGCTTTTGACTTACTAGTTCGCAACTTCATTCATTGGTCCGATAGCCTAGGACATTGCTATGGGGGCATGTGTAACTGAAGAGCATGATATTACGCATACTCAGTAACTTGACTTGGTTTACTTCCAATCCAGTACACTATATGATTATTTGCTTGATGCTCCGAGGCCTTAAACTTCTAAAGCTTTGCCAACACCATCTGTTAACGGTGTCATCGGTTCTGTCAATGCACCCTCTAAGAAATCTTCCCTGAACCCTGGGAAGCAAAATTCGAATGCTTCAAATGAAAATACTTCTCAGGCTGTATCTAATGCTGGTAACACTTTTGAGGTTAATGCCGTCCAGTCCACCACAGTAGAAAAAGCCTCAAAAGGGAAAAAGAAGGGAAAAGGAAAGAATAAGGCTGATCAGCTGAAGCAGGATTCCCCTAAACCTCCACCTAAGGAGGGTGCCAAACGCAAGCCTAAGTATCATTGGCTTATCTGTGATGAGGATCACTATACCAAAGACTGCCCAAGGTGGTCTGAAGTTAGTCATTTCCTGAAAGGTACCCCTAGAACTCCTGTCATGCTCAAAGAGCCTTTTCCCTTCCAGCAAACTCAGATGGTGGCTGATCCATCGAAATCCTCTTCTCCCTTTGGTTCTTAGGTATTTATAGCTGGGATGATTCTCGTCCATATTAGTACTCGAGCAAAAGATTATTTGTCGCCTACCGAGAAGGAGCCTGAGGTCCCCTCTAGTGCTCCTCCATCCAGTTCTTGTCCCCTTCATATTGAGCGACCTAGCATTGAGATGGTCATCTGACCTCCTCCTAAAGGCATACTTCGGAAACCTTCATACAACGCTAATGCTCGTGCTGCTCAGCACTATAGCATCGTTGAGGACTTAGCCCAAGCTCTGCCAGCTATGTCCACATTAGAAGTTCTCCGGAGCTACCCCTCTCAGAGGAAGTCTTTACTATCGACCATCGGTGGCATTGACCCGACCGACTCGGATTTGATCACTTTTGACCTGGATAGTCATATACCGAGACTGCCTCACCAAATTGCCTTCCTTATTCAGGTCATAATCAATTCTAAAAAGATTCATCATACCATCATTAGTGAAGGTGCTTCTACTTGCATAATGTTTGCTGGTTGTCGGAAGGCTATTGGTTCTCCGACTTTGAGTCAGTCCCCTATGACCTTGGAAGCCTTTTATGGGGGAGAGTCTCATCCTTATGGTATACTCCAATGCTTGCCTATTACTCTAGAAGGGAAGATGGTCGAAGTGGAGGTCGAAGTTGTGATGCCAATTTAACTTACAACCTCCTTTTAGAACGAAGTTGGATATATGCCATGCGAGTCGTGGCTTCATCTCTATTCCATGTCATTTGTTTCCCTCATCAGGGGGCGATCATCACAGTAGACCACCTGTCCTTCTTTGCCTCTTCCTCCAATGGCAACATGCCTTTCATGGAGCATACCTCAGTTCCTTATGAGAGTGTGGGTGTTAGGCTCTTGAAAGATCCTGCCCTTATGGGTGTTTTTTCACTCCCACCTCCCAACATCACTCCCATTAATACGATTTATGTTCGCTTTGATCCATGGGTTCTTCCTCCTACTGATCAGATAGAATCCTGGGGCGATAAGATGTCATTGAGTCCTGCCAAGCTCAACTACGTCAAAATTGCTTCTGCATCAGCTCCATCCTTCGAATTTGTTCCTTCGAGCAGAGCTCTCAACTCATACATGCAGCCCCCTTGGCTTGGAGATAGTGCTTCTTCAGACCCTTTACAGGAAATTTTTCCTTTTGATGAAGTGATTATTGAGACCATGTCTTTCGACAAACCCCCTTGGTCTGATCATCACCATCGTTCCTCGTTTCTCCCTACCCATCGGGAAATGCTTACCTGTATCGAGCAATTTTCTTCTTGTCTCCCCTTTCAACCTCTTCAAACACCCATCCAAATCCATCAAGTGTCTTCTAAGGGAAATATGGGAACATCATGCAAACTCAGCCAATCGACATCTTTGTTAAACTATGGATTGTCGAGCAAATCCATGTTGGAGTAACTTGTACTTCGGAGGAGATTCAGCTTTATACTGATCTTTTTCGTGAATTTTGTGATTTGTTTGCTTGGTATTATGAAGAGATGCCCAACATCGATCCTAGCATCGTGGTGCATGAGATACCTACTTATCTGGGTGCTAAACCTGTTCGATAGCGTCTACGCCCTGTGCACCCACGAAAGGCTACATCTATTAAAGAGGAAGTTGAAAAGCTTCTAAAGGCTAGTTTTATTTACCCCATCCCCCTCACAGATTGGGTCTCTAATATTGTCCCTATAACTGAAAAACAGGGCACCATCAGGGTATGTGTTGACTATTGTGATATTAATCGGGCTTGTCCCAAAAATAACTACCCTACACCCTTCATTGACCAGCTCATTGATGAGTGTTCAGAGAGTGAAATATACTCATTAATAGACGACGTTTTTGGTTATGACTAGATTAATATTGTCCCTATAAATCAACACAAGACCAACTTTATCTGTCTGTGGGGCACTTTCACTTATAAAAGGCACCCCTTCAGTTTAAAAAATGCCGGTGCCACCTTCCAACGTGTAATTTCTTACGTGTTTCATGAAATTTGAAACATTGTGAAACCTTACCTGGATGACCTTCCACCTTATTTAGAAAAATGCCAAGACCATCCGACCCACCTTCACGAAATGTTTCTCCATTGTAGACACTATCGTATTCGGCTTAATCTGCATAAGTGTGTCTTCTATGTTGAGTATGGCAGACTTCTGAGGTTCATCGTCTTCCGAGAGGGTATCCATTTGGATCCTCTTAAAGTCAAAGCCATCCTTAATCTTCCTCCCCCTGCTTCTTTGCAGCAATTACAGTGTTTGTAGGGAAAAGAAAATTTTCTATGATGGTTCATTCTGAATTATGTCGAAGTGGCCAAAGGCTATATGCGATTATTAAAATGCAACACCCCTTTTCTTTGGGATACCGCTGCACAGGAGTCATTCGAGTGCCTCAAGGCTCTCCTTGTTTCTACTCCTTTGTTACGTCCCCCTGATTATCACTAGGACTACACTCTTTATTTAGCTGCTGCTAATACCACCATCGACATGGTTCTAGTTCAAGACGATGATTATGGTATTGAGCATGTCGTTTATTATCTCAGCTGCAATCTACTTGATATGGAAACTCACTATGCCTATGTCGAGAAGTTGGCATTGGCCACTGTTTGTGCCATCCAACGTTTTCACCATTATATATTATTGCGTACCACGATGGTGATTTGTGATTGCAACCCAATGACGTACATTTTGTCACGTCAATTGTTGGTGGGCAAATACTCAAAGTGGATTGTCATCCTTCAAGAGTTCGACTTGGAGTTCACCACCAACAAGTCCAAGAAGTCCCTCGTCTTCGCTGAGTTGCTTTGCTCTCTGCCATCTGCTACTGTACCCTCTCGGTTAGAGGACCATATTCTGGATGAAACTCTATCCTTGATTAGTACCCTTGATCCTTGGTACGGGGATATTATAGTCTATCTTCAGACATCCTCCTTTCTTCTCGATTTGTCCAAGGATGCTTGACGACGTATTTGCCATCATCCTCAACCTTATCGCATTATTGGGGACACCCTGTACCGTCTCGATGCCGACTCTGTTCTCCACCGATGTTTAACATTTGAGGAAGCCAAACGAGTTCTAAATGATTGCCATTCTGGCACTTGTGGTGGTCACATGTTCGGGTATGCTACTGCTTAGAAGATTCTCCGTGCTGGTTATTTTTGGCCCTCCATCTTCAAGGACTACATTCTTGCCATCCACTCTTGTCATGAGTGCCAAATCTACCAACAGAAGATGTGTGTGCCTCCCTCTCCATTGCACCTTGTTGTTACCGTCAGCCCTTTTGAGAAATGGGGCATTGATTATATGACTTGTAACTCTTGCTCGGCCGGGGGGCATGGGTATATCATCGTTGCCATTGATTATTTCGCAAAATGGGTCGAGGCAATGCCTACACTATCCAAGGATGGTCACACAGTGGCACAATTGTTGTTCAATCATGTTATTTCACGATTCAACATCCCTCAGGCTATTGTCACTGATCACGGCAAACACTTCTGTAATCATATGATGACTGAGCTAACAACACAGCTGGGCTTGCAGCATGATAGCTCGACACCATACTATCCTCAAGCCAATGGCCAAGTGGAAGCTATCAACAAGGTTCTAGTTACAATGCTTCAATGCACTGTTGGCATGCACAAGTCCAACTGGCACTTGATGTTGTTCTCCGCCTTATGGAACTACCGAACTTCAGTGAAGGATGCCACCAGGTTCACCCTGTTCCAATTGGTTTACAGTCTGGAGGCTACCATTCCGATTGAGTGCGAGATCCCTTCTCTGAAATTAGCTGTCGAATTACTCCCCAACGCTACTCTGGTAGAAGAACATCTTCTCTATCTAGAGCGACTAGATGAGACTCGTCAACTAGCCTCTCTATCCATTGAAGCATAGAAGAAGAGAGTGAAAACTCACTTTGATCATATTGTCCATCTGCATTCTTTTGTTGAAGGAGATTTAGTCCTACTTTATGATCAAGCTCTGGGGGTAGGCAAATTCGAGCTCATGTGGTACGGGCCTTATATTATAAAGCGAGTTTTGCAGAAAGGGGCCTATGAGCTGATTGATTATGAAGGGAGCCCTCTAGATAAGCCCCGCAATGGGATATATCTTAAAAAATATTATGCATGAACCCCATGCGTTCCGATTTGTACATACGCTTGTTTTCAGCAGGTTTGTTGTGTGTGTGTGTTTTCATGTCTGGCTTGGTGTGTAGGCATAATTGCTACTTATTGTGTCTTTTTTCTTCTTGTGCAGATGTTTGGTACACCTTACGTTGGTTTTGCTGATGGTGCCTGCCGCAGTACATGCAACCTGTCTTCTGCGGCATGGTGATCTACGATCCTCACGATGAGTTAGTAGACCTTCAAGGTGTTTTTCTAGGTTCTACCAAAAACAATTTCACTGAATATATTGTTGTCATTGAATTACTGACCGAAGCTATTCACCTCGGCATTTGTTCATTGGTTGCGAATCTGGACTCTCAGCTTGTTGTCCACCAACTTAATGGGCATTATTCCATCAGAGATCATAGGATTTTAAGGTTGTATTTACATGTTAAATTGTTAGAAAGGAATTTTGATTTTATTACATATCAACACATTCCAAGAAGATTAAACACGTTAACTGATGCATTAGCAAACCATGTATTTGATAGACATTTGCATAACATGTAATCAAAAAAGCATATAAAAGCATTTAAAACACAATATATATATATCTATATCTATATCTATATATATAATATATATATATTATTATATATATATATATATATATATATATATATATATATATATATATAATATATATATATATATATATATATATCGTGTGGTGCACCAAGGCACTCAAAAAAAAGTGTATATGTCCAAATAGAGTCTATGTTCTCCGTACATCTGAGACACGTGTCTCTCCAAAAATCAGTAGGAAATAAAACCTAGGTGTCTACTGCAGTGGGTTATGCTCCCTATAGCACACCACTGCTCATGCAACCCACCTCAACAGACGTTGCAACCTGGGTATCACCCCTAATGTATGAATTTCGAACTCTATGGGAACCTCCTCGATCCCCATGTAATCAGGGATCCCCACTGTCAGGCCCTCAATATTCTGGGTCACTGTCTCTATCGAATTGCCAGCTGGGGGAGCCAAGGCCAAATCTTTGATGCCCTATGGATCTCTCCACACCTCTGGAGCCAGTCCTATAGGCCTCACTAGTCCCACATCTGCAAATACCATAGAGTACATCATTAGGACATATGCATGAAAAATATAAAAAACATCATAAAAGACAAAATACATAAATAGTGTCGTCAAGTGTTGTACCGCCATCATCCCACTGCTCTCTAGCGGGCAACTGCATATCGAGGTCTCCACGAAATTCCATACCACCATATGGCCAGTCCTCGATAAAGATCATCTGGCGCTCCAACCACTCATGGAACAGTGTCCCCCATGACACTGGGTGTCCACCACCTCCTCGTGGCATAACGTGTGCCTAGCATGTGATCTTGGTCTCTCACAGTCTGGGTGCACCCAAGTCCATATCCTGTAACTGTAATGCTGGCACTCGCTCCAACATGAGTGGGATCAAGATGGACCCATAGCCAAATTGTTTTGTCTCTCCACGACGACAGTTGGTAAGCTATCTCTTCATGTTGGCCATTACTGTTTCTGCCCAGTTGAACATGGTCGGATCAAGGCATTCAAGAGCCGACCGCAGTTGGGTCTTGGTTGCCTCGTGTTGGGCTTGGGAGCCCGCTACCCTCGTCACCATAAAGAGAATTGCGTGAAGAACCAAGTTTTCCACTGTCGGAATTTCCACCTTCCCACTCTTTGACTTGCGTGCCCATGGGCACACTCATGCCATCAGCATCTATAGTGATTCGCCCCCGAGTCATTGGCCTTCTAGAATCGACCTCTCACCATGACGGGACAATCCGATCAGGAAATATATGTTCGTAGCATCAAACTCAATATCTCTCCCTCGGATTATGAATTTTCCATCTGTTGGGTTCCAGGCACGGATTATCAGCTCTAATAAATCAGGTTGGGCCCGAAGGTGCAAAGTAAGGAGGAATTTTACCAACCCGCATGGGCGTAAAGCATTTCAGCACCCAACATCAGCAAAATCTTCCTCATCATTGACATCATGAGTTTTTTCCCGCCAAACAAATGCCATGATGCCCTGCATGATGAGAAAAAATGAATTAGAACTCCATTTGTAAATTTAAATTCATAATTTACGTAAAAAACTATTTTCGCGTCGTCATCGTGACTGCTTTTAAAACAGTCGTGATGGCACTCAGTTCACAGTTCGTTTTTCTCACGATCATCGTGAGAATACATCAGATTCTCACGACGATCTGAATGTGTTACGTGTAAAACACACTCGGTCATCGTGGACTCGTGCGGCTTTCCCGCTATGAACAAGAGCCGGACTCCAATTCAAAAATCCATCTAACTTTGCCTACCTAACGCTAAATTACATAACAAGACCAGTAAAATGAAAGCGCAGGGGGAAATCTACTTACTTGATGGAGGTTTCACAATGAACCGTGGATGGATGAGGCTGGAATCAGCTCGAGAACTTTACTTAGGTTGATGCTCCAAATGCTCCAAGGTAAAATGAACAGTGCAAATGGTAAAAACAAATGAATTACCCCACCCTTTTTATAGTATTTTTTTGAAATAATTAAAAATTTTACTTTAGAATGTGGGTTTTTTCCATTTTATTGCATGTTTAATTGGAGTTTTTGGTTTTTAACTATGTTTCTATATATATATTAATTATTTACGTTGAATGGGTTTTACGTTTGACGTGTTTTGTGCAGAACTATAGGTGGTGGAGTTATGTTGTACTTCGTGTGCACTTGGTCTGTAAAGTCATCTTTAACGCTCTTTTCCGACTTAAAAAACGAAAAGATAGCCTAGTTGTCCCTTTCGACTCATTAAATGAAATGAGAGGCGGTCTACTTTAAGCTCTTTTCCGACCGTGTAAACACGAAAAGATTGTCGGGATTTTGTCGTTTCAGGTCCGATACTGGTTATGAAATGACGTGTCTTCAATCGCTTTTCTACTTTTTCAGATTGAGGCAACTTATTACGAAAAGTATTCCTTGATTGTAATGGTCAAGTGTTTCTCTCAAGTATTGTTTTATACTTTTTCAAGCTTGAGAGACACAAATCTACAAAAAAGGACCGCCTTGGAGTTTTCTTTTCTGTGTCTTTTTCGAACTCTCTAAACATGAAAAAGACTCTGAGTTTTGCCTATGTCGGACTCGTTAAACCTTAACGAAATTGGACTCGTCACCATGATGAGACTCGAGCTTCTCCTCCCTAGGGCTCGTTAAAGTATTACTAGGTTGGATTTGACTGAAGGTCGAACTTATATTACAAGCACATGCTATCCCCTTCAAGCTTGTTTTCAAAAATAATTGGCGTACTCACCAGCGATGGTGGGGGAAAATTTGGAAATCATCATTGATTGTCTCTGGTAGCTAGTCACTCTTGAACATTGACACTCTTGCTTCTTGTTGGGTTGGGATATCCATACATTGTCATTTGGCCTTCCGCGGTTTTGGGCTGCCATTTAACCTCATTCCATCTGATCCAGGATGTTTCCATCAAGCCTCTGATCCCTTGGTATCTGACTGCTGCCACCCTCCAGAGTCATATCATCGACATGTTCAAGAGTATAATCCTTCTGCAGTTTACATTCTTTCTTCCTCCTCTGATCCTCTATTTCCCCATCTACTGCTTGTTCCTTATCTCATGTCATTGATGGCAGAAACATTATGGCCCTCTTGCGATGGATCGTCTCCTGTTGACATCAGCTCATTATCTAAGAGATTGATCTAGAGATCCCCTTCAGTACCTTGGAGGTTGCATTCCTCAATGGCAAGTTCTTCACGCCTGACAGTCGACTTTCATCATTGGTCATCGATTGGGTGATTCCATGAGTGTTTGACTTTAGCTCATTCTTCACACTTCGTGGATTGTACTGGACAGTACCTTGAGAACCATTGGCATTATTGGTGGTTTCTCTCGCACTTGTTAATGGTTTTCATCATCGACCAGTAATCAAGTGACTTTCTATCATGCTCGACTTCAACACCTCTATTCGCATGCTAGAATTTGTACTATGATCAGTTGGGTTCAAGACCCCGAACTCAGATTACACATGTTTGGGCTGCATGGATTGGTTCGTGATTGCATGACTCATTGATGGATGGCTATAAGCATACCCGAGTCTTCATGGATGGCTACGACCAAACCTTTATCACTATCATGGTTTTATTAGCTGGATGGTTGCATCCATACCACAGACCTAATTTGTATGTCTTTTGGATGGCTACGCCCATGCCTAGACTACATCTATTTCATTATCAGAGATATCAGTTGTACTTGCACCTGCAGGTTCTTCCAGATGGTGTTCTAGCTCAGTCAGTTCCGTAAAGCATTTCATCCCTCCCACTCTCTCAAGCTTCATACTTTAGGGGGCATCTATTACATAGTAATTTGTCAGTACCTTCACTCCCAGTCCTTCTACTGTGTCATGTGTCCAAGCCAAACATGCTCATACTGAACAAATGCTCTGTTATGTTGCTAATTGACCCATTTTTCCTAAGTTATCTGCCTCATCGCGAGAATGGACTTGATATACGCAACGAACAATGGTCTTAAATAGTCGAGCCGCGCTTCCAGCACGGAAGTACATCTGTTTCCCATGACGGCCCGATTTCATGCTCCGTCATGAGGCTACTTGCTATCTTTAGCGATGATTTGACTAGCTACATTGCCTACTAGCGATTTCAGCACTAAATCTTAGTTATAAACTTGTGATGATCTAGATTGGGTGAATTCATTCCAACAATTGGCCTTTTGGATGCCTCCAGGCCTGGTTATTGGCATAGTTTGTGTTGCCCTTCCTTCTCTGGTATGGTAGTTCCATCATTTGTGCTACCTTCCTTGGAGATAAGCTCTCTCTTCCACCTTTCATGGAGACTCCTTCTCCTATTTAAACACCCACCTTTGCTATGATCAACTAGTTGGTAATTTCTTGGTTTGAGCAGTGTTATTAGTGCTTTTGGGTTTGATAGATAGCTGGTGTGGGTGTGACAAGTGTGGGATTGTTCATAGCTTGTGGAAGGTTGTGAAGTGCCCTTTAACTTTATGTTAAAACTTATGAGTGAGAGAGAGATTTTATATGTTGGGAGATCCATCTTCAAAGAGTGAATGCTTGAAGAACATGCTGGTTGGATTCCTCTGAGAAGGCTTGCGACGTCAAGACTTTGGTTGTAAGCTTGCTCTTATTTTATTATTAATACAATCAATGGTGCTTTCCTATGTCTTGTATGTAATTTACTTGATAGCTCATGACTTCTTGACTTCCGATTACATGCTTTGTTGTATTTCCTTTGCATTTTTTCAAGTTGATCACTCATTGAGGAGAAGGAAGCGAAAGTTGGAGCAGTGAAACAAAACTCCATCAACCACCGGTTGAGGTAGGCCTCCAACTATGACTGTTTAAAGAAATCTATTGTTGATCTGTCCTTGTAGTGACTAGACCCACTCTAGGGCTAGAGGGGTTGCCTCTGTCTACAGAGGGAACACTTTCCTACATCACACACTAGCCATGTAATTTATGAAGAGAGGGCATTGTTATTTATAGTGACCTTTTGATTTACACTTTTTGCACCACACATATTCTCTTACTTCCTTAGTCTTTTTGAGATCTTGGATCTACAATGTCAGGTTTACTAACTGAGTTTGAATTCACTGCATTTGTATCTCCTATAGGGGACACCTCTAACTTCATTGTGATTTCAAGAGCTTCATCTTGAGTTATTATCTTATGTTGTGTTAGTGGTAGTCTAATATGTGGCACTAGTGTAGCTATGAAGCACTACTAATGTTGTTGCGGAGGTATTTTGAAGCTAACATGATCTAATAAAAACTTGAATCTTTGATCAAATTCCCAGGCAATCAGTTGGTTTCTTATTTATCTCCTTTAGCTCAGTGATGCACTATGATTTTGACTTTGGCCTCTTTAATTCCTTTACAAGTGTTGATTTAATGTCTGCAAGTGTCCTATTTTGATTATTAGCATACTTCATGGACCACATCAATGCTCTGTCGTGCAATAATGTAATGAGTTGTGCCCTATTTATATTTTCAACTTAGATATGCCTCGCAACCCATATTACTTCTCATAAGAACCAAAAATACTATGGATCCTCTGATCTAGTTCTAGTAAATGCAAGTAGGTTAATGTCATCATCCATTCCTCTTATCCCGAGGGGGGGGAATTATGAGGGGGGGGAGGGGGGAAAGGGGTAATTATGAGTACAAGGGTAGAGGGGCAGGGGAGGGGGAGAGGCATGAGGGTGGGGAGGGGTAAGGGAGGGGGAAAGTCAAAATTACCCTAGTTTTTACTAGACTCTAGTTTTGGAAAATGTTTATACATAAAAAGGGTATACTGTGAAGCTCCTTGAGGGTTATTAGGGTTCTCTTCTCTTTCACTCTCTGATTCACTCAATAGAGGGCTATAACTAGTTTCTATGAAAGTCTTCAGATATTTCCCATGGGACCTCTTTCTGGTTTCTACTATATACCCTTTTCACTTCACATTATTCTAGGTTCTTTCTCAGATGTACTTTCTCTTCGCCCAAATATAAGTAGACTACTAATTTGATTGCATTTGTAAAACACCATTTTCACACAAAAGAATTATAATCCAAAACTTTGGGTTTCTCAAGAACTTATCTTACGATCCCTTAAAGAATTTTCTTTCTGCCTCATTGTAGGACACAATTGAGTCATGAACTCTATGATAAATCCTCCTAGAATGCTATCAACCCAGAAGTCAACAACCCTTGAAATTATGTTGTCAGTATCCTTGAGTTGTTGTATTCAATTACGGAGTCCACTTTGTAGGGTCGTCGCCCTTAAAACATTTTTTTCTTTCAACCAATCTTGAGATCCACTTGTATAATGCAATAGCAAATGAAGTGAAGAAATTAGTGTGTTGATCTGTGTAAGTATATCGCTGCAACCATACTTCATATGTTAAAGGAGAGTTTATGTTCTCTTGCTTCAAAAATTCTTGTTCTTTCAACTGTACCCAATCTTGAATTTCTTTCTTCAACAGATGTCATGTCCACATATCCTTCACATATATCATGGTCCCGACAATGGAACCATTTGTTGGTTTGTTTTGGGATGAGCTAGGTTAGGTTCTTTATTTTGCACTAATAAAACCCTTAAGTCATTCACCCTTCTAGCAACAACCTGCAAGCAAGTTGCAGTCTCACCCAAAGTGACTATGGGGGGTTATAGAACAAGGTTTCTGTATCCGTGAGGGATGTTGCAATGTGGTGTTTTTATGTTTCCCTTATGCTTGACATTGGTACATTACTTTTCATTTATATTTCACTTTGCCACATTTACATTCATCAATTAAAACATATCATAAAAGTTCATCAACTTTACTGTACTAAAATAACATGCACTATAACAAATAGATACTTAAACAAATGAACACATGAAGACATAGGTTTTCCGTGGTTCATCCAAATGTAGGACTAATTCGACAAGAATGTTTCTTAAGAGAATTTGTACAACAAATATTTCTTCACCTACACACATAGTTGTAGGTTGTCTGCGCACTAGGCTACGGATGGTTTGCGTAGTTGAATGTAGACCCAGGCCTTTGTGTACTCAACTGTGGAGCCTCATCTTCTTCCCCAAAATATAGATAAAAAAAGTACAACCATAAAAATTGATCAAGAACATAAGATGATTTTTTCCTTTATTATTCATCCCTATTTATACTATTACATTGAGGGATTACATAACTATATTACCATGGATCCAATATGATGGTTTTAAAAATACAAGGGACTATATGGTCAAAATGATTCAAATTTTACATCATTACATCGTTTTTAAAAAAATGGAGGGGCTTTGCTACAAGCCCCTATTCTGTGTGGCCCACTTTGTGCTCTACTGTGTGGTCCACTTTGTGCTCCACTACTCCATTGCATGATCCACTTCGCACTCCGCTCCTCAAAATGTGGATTCTTTCCTCAAAATCTAGCAAACTTGGGTTGCACCCAACAAGGAGATGTCTAGGAACTCCATCATATTCTAAATGTACTTGTGCAAGAAGTCACGGTACTTGGGTACCAGATGCCACTTAGAATCCTTGATACCCACCTTCGTGCGAAGGGTATGAAAAATATTTGTGAACTCAGGCAGGTCTTGTTCCCTTCGCTATCACAACATGGTCCACTTAATGTATTTATCTGCATAGCTCCTGACAGGGTAATACTATTCCTTGATAGCGTTTTAGAAGGAATTCCAAGTGGGTGTGATTGAAAATAGTGAGGGTTCCCCTTCATCCTTCTTCTCACATTAGGTTTCCGAGTAATACATAACGTGGGGGGGAACTTTGACTAATGTAAACGTAATCGTTTCCTTATTTGAAAAATCATGAGCTGAAAAATATCCTTCTAATATATTTAACCATATATCTATGAAATATGCACCTATATAGCCTTCAAATATGTAGATGTCAAAGTTGACTTGTACCTTAAAGGGAGGTGTACCTCAATAGTGATTGCTAGATGAAGATGTGTTGTTTGTGGGTAGTCGCCAAAGGATCTGGGCAAAGTTGTCTATCATCATGTTCCTTTTTTTCTCAAGGGCTTCTTCGAGCAATATTTTGAATGTATCTGCTACCCCCTCATATTTTTTTTTCTTTCACCATGGGAGGCTGTCAACATTTGTGAGTTTGGTCTTACAAAGTTTCAACCAGTTCGAGCCCCACTCGAGCCCTAGTTCGCAAACAAAAAAGAGAGAAAGAGAAGATTTTTCTGATCCAAACTTATGGAGTAATGCAATATAATACATATATAAATGTAAACATAGAGATGTGGCAGAAATAAATTCTCATTTCATTAATATCAAAAAACTAAAATATGCCTACATACAGAATGGAAATAAACTAGCTCGGGGGATGGTATCTTATCTATAAGAATAAATGTCGCAACTACATGCCTCTAAACTATGTTACAATAATAATTAAGGGCAGTTTTATGATTGAACATCAAATGGAAATGCTAAATAACCAGAAATCTAACCCTAGGAGATGGAACACCAAGAGCTTGTGTCCCTATTGGGGTTAGTTGGCCAGCCAACTTCCCAAGGTCATAACTTGGTCATATATTCTTTGTTTCACGTGTACAATACCTTGTTATAAATATCTATCAGAGTACTAGAAGATTGGAATCCTATTGCAAAACTCAAAAAAATGTTGTTTAGGGGGAGGTTCAAGACCCAAAAAACTACTAAAAATAGTAAATTGTGCTATAAACAAGGAAACTAATGAAACCAACTAGAGGTCAATGTGGAAAAGGTGGGTAGCTACTAATATCAACATGGATAATTATTCTTGCTACTCGAGAGGTGGTTTTTCATTAGAAGGTCTCTCCAGCATGGCCTTGCATTTTTGGACAAGCTTGGAATTATTTCACTGTGAGGAATTGTTTATAAGCCTATACAGGGCAAGGAATTTTACTACCCTTATGTGATCGAAAGACATGGTGGCCCTAGATTCACCATGATCATCCAACTTATTTATTTTATTATCCTACATAATCGTTTTAACAAAAAGTACAAAAGGCAGGTCAAGATGAAATTTCTCTTTCATGTCAATCTAATGCCTTAAAAAAATGCATCATTCAATAGTGTTAAATTAATTATTAGTAGTGTATTGCTCAATTTTATGAAAGTAAGTTCAACAGGGATGAAATATGTAACAAACTTGGTGAAAAATCCATGTAATAAAAGTTAATAAAGGAAAAATAATAACCGCGGCTACGCGACACTTATTTCAAGCTACATGATGGGAAAAGCATCCTAGTGTGGGTGTCCATTTTAGTTATTATCGCTAAGGAAATTGGAAAAAGCAATGGAAAAGGTTTTGGAATGGAAAATTTTCACCATGTGATTTGTTTATGAAAATAATGAAAGTTAGGATAAAATGAAGGTGAAAGGTCACAGGTTGCATATGAGGACCGAAATGAAGAAAAATATTGGGAAATGAAGAAAATAGAGGCCACATTAATCAAAATGCTTTTGAGGATGAGTTCATACCTTTTGGTGAGTTCAATTTTGGAGTTCTTTCTCTATTTTATCTCTCTCACACTCTTATACACTTAGATTTTTCTTGGACCACCTCAACATTGGATCAAGAAAGGCAAAGAAGGCAAAGAGGAAGCAAGGATCAAGAAAGAAGGATTAGGGTCAAGAAGCTACAATGGGTTTACTTGTAGGTATCCATTTTCATGTGTAATTTTCTTATTAGATTTGGCATGCATGGTTATGCATGCGTGTTCTTGGTTCTCTTCTTGTAATGGGCATGGGTTTCTCCAGGCGTGATAGTGTTTCTTAGCCTAGCCTTGCCATTTATGGATAGCCATGGTGATATGGGATTCTCATGTTTTGGTTAAGATGGATTACTACATGGGTTTGACATTGAGTGAAGTGGATCTCTCAATGAAATAACACATGTCCTAGTGGTCCTTGAAACCAGACTATGGATTGCGGTAAAGCCACTAACCTAGTGACCCCTTAACCAGACTATTGGTTGTTATAAATCTAGGTATTGTGTGCCTCGATGGGCCTAGGAATCGTCGACTGGTGAATGGCAGGATATCAGGTAAAGCCTAGAGCCTGTCGCCCTTGATCAGGCCTAAGAATTGTTGGGTTGTGTTATATTCTTTCCACGACTAGCCCACGTACTTAACTAGGGGGTTAAAGGGGGTGGGGGGGGGGCGGGCAGGCAGAGCCCCCCCTTCGTTGTGTCGATTTCATAGCGGGGGGGTCATAGGGGGCTTGAGGGGTGTAGGGGTAACCCCACTCTATGGGGTCCAGGGAAGTGCCCCAGAAAATTTTGGTTTTAGACCCTATGTTAGGTTGGGCGGACCCACTTACGGTTTTGTGCATGATTTTCGCACACGGTTTTGGATGTGATGGTTTTCTGTCCGTGGTTTTGGATGTGATGGTTTTTGGTCCATGGTATTGGATTCTTCAGAATGTATAAATATGTATTATAACATTGAAAGGAACATAATGAAAAATTAAGCTCGTAGTCCCAGTTTTGGGATCCAGGGGAAAGTCTCTGTGTATATGTGTTTTATGTATAATTATCTCGCATTGTTTATTTTCTGTGTTTTAGAATTCATATGCAAGTAATTTCTGTACAGGGTTGAAACCTACATTTGGTATCCAAGATGTTTTGGCTTCAAGGGGATGCCTTTGTTGCCGATGGGTTTCACTCAGGCCTGTGGTAGACCCTGTTCAGTGGGAGATCTATGAGATTGATTCTGGTGGTGAAAGAAGATGGCGAGCAGTGGAAAGATAGAGATCAAGAAATTTAATGGTCAGAGTTTTGAGTTGTGGAAACTCAGGATGGAGGATCATTTGGTGGATAAAGATTAGTGGATCTTGGTAGATCTGGGTACTAAACCAACGGGAGTGTCTAATGAAGAATGGAAGAATTTGGATCGGAAGGCAAAGAGCACAATACGATTGTGTCTCAGATTCAATATTGTTGAATGTATTAGGGGAAGATACGACAAAGGCTTTGTGGGACAGGTTAGGGACTTTGTACAAATCTAAGTCTTTGGTGAATAAATTGTTCCTATGGAAAAAGCTATATAACCTCAGCATGAAATATGGAGACTTGGTGATAGAGCATCTGAACAAATTTAATACTGTGGTAAGTCAGTTAGCATCTGTTGATATTAAAATTTCAGATGAATATAAATGCATTAGTTTGTTGTTTTCTCTACCAGATTCATGGGATAATGTGGTTATTGCAATAGGTAGCAATGCAACTGCCTTGCAGTTTGATGAAATAGCCTCATCCTTACTAACGGAGGAGATGAGACAGAAAAATATGAAGAGCCAGAATGATGATGCCTTGTCTGTACAAGGACGATCCCAGAACAGAAACAAATATAATTCATCGAGTGGGAGATCTAAATCTCCAGTAAAACTTGTAAAGGTGGTGTGCTGGAATGCGGAAAGGAAGGTCACTACAAAAGGGACTATAAATCTAAAGCTCTTGATAAAGGAAATGGAACTGATGATTATACTTTTGCAAAGGAAAAAACCACCTCAGATGAAGGTGGGGATGTGTACTTGGCTTCTTCAAGTACACATGTAGATCATGAGGCATGTTTGATTGACTCAAGTGCATGCTTTCACTTCACTCCCCATAGAGAGTGGTTTTGCGAGTATGAGAAATACGATGGTGGTGATGTCTTCTTAGGGGATGATAAGAAGGCTAGAATCATTGGTCGTGGAAAAGTAAAATTGAATTTGCAAGGTGGAAGGATTAGAACACTTTAGGGTGTTCTTCATATTCCTGCAAATTTGATTTCTGTAAGAAAGTTGGATGATGCAGGTGTAAAAACAGTGTTTTAGAAGGATACCTGCAAGATCGCTTGGGGGGCACTGGTATTGATGTGGGGAGTTCGGATTGGAACTCTGTACAAGCTGCAAGGTAGTACGATTGTTGATGGGTGCAAATAGTTCTATGGTTCCTAAAAGTGGAGCAGAAAATCTAGTGGTCTCTGGAGAGAAGACCATGCTGTGGCATCAAAGGCTTGGACATATTGGAGAGAAGGGCCTTCAAATACTTCATGGTAAAGGTATGGTAGAAGGTTTGAGTAATAGCTCTCTAGATTTTTATTTCTATGAAAATTGTGTATATTGGAAGCAGAATCGAGTGAGTTTCCCCTTTGGTGGTAAGAGGGTGAAACAAATATTAGAGCTTGTGCACAGTGATGTGTTTGGACCTGTGAAGGTTCCATCACTGGGCAAGTCTGTGTACTATGTATCATTTATAAATGACTTCTCAAGGAATACATGGATATATTTCCTTAAGAAGAAATCTGAAGTCTTTGACATGTTTAAAGAATTTAAGGCTCTGGTGGAAAACGAGACAGAGAAGAAGATAAAGGTGCCGAGGACAGACAACGGTGGAGAGTTTTGCAACAAGGAATTTGAAGAATTCTGTAAGAAGTGTGGCATAGCATGGCAAAAGACTACTCCATATACACCTCAATAAAATGGAGTTATAGAAAGAGTGAACAAGATGTTGATGGAAAGGGCAAGAAGCATGCTCAGTGGTGTCAGGTTAGGATAGGAATTCTGCGCAGAGGTGGTGGAGACTGCATGTTACCTGGTCAACAGGTCAGCTTCATTAGCATTGGAGGATAAGCCTCCACACGAGGTATGTACAAGTAAGAAACCCTCTCTTTCACATCTGAGGGTATTTGGATGTGATGCATATGTACATGTTCCAAAGGAGAAAAGAACAATGTTGGATAGTAAATCTGAAAGGTGCATCTTTATTGGGTATAAGGATGGTTTAAAAGGTTATAAGCTTTGGAACCCAATAACAAGGAAGGTTGTGTATAGTCGAGATGTGGTGTTCATAGAGGTGAAAGATATTATTAAACGTGAATTCTAACCAAAGGAACCCGAGAATATAGAGTTTGAGCCAAAGGAGGAAGAATCGGACTCTACATCATAGGAGGAATCAAAAGATGAAGAGCCACAAACTCCGGGTGTGAGAAGATCAGTTCGAGAAAGAAGGCAGCCAGAAAGGTATAGTCCATCTGCTTTCTATTCAATTTTTTCTTTATCTCTTACTAATGATGATCCTAGAACTATGGAGGAAGAAGTAGATTCAGAGGATGGAAAACTCTCGAAGGAGGCCATGGTTGATGAAATGGCATATTTGCACAAAAATGAGGCTTGGGATCTGGTGGAGTTGTAGGCTGGAAGGAAACCCATTGGCAGTAAATGGGTGTTCAAGAAGAAGACAAATGCAGAAGGAAAGGTACAGAAATACAAAGCTCATTTGGTAGCAAAAGGTTATTCCCAGGTGTTGGGAATTGATTTTGGTGATATTGTTTCTCCTCTTGCCAAGGTAACTTCTATTAGATTACTATTATTTGTTGCTGCTACTTTTGATTTTGTGGTAGAATAGATGGATGTGAAGACAAAATTTCTTCATGGGGATTTGGAAGAGGAGATCTACATGAAGCAACCTAAAAGTTTTTTGGTGAAGGGTAAGAAATAACTGGTATGCAAGTTAAAGAAGTCTCTTTATGGGTTAAAACAGTCACCAAGGATGTGGTATCAGAAATTTGATACATTTATATAGGGACTTGGCTTCACCAGAAGCAAAGCAGATCACTTTGTGTCTTTTAAATTAATTGGTGACTGTGTTATTTACCTGGTCTTGTATGTGGATGACATGTCGCTGGTTGTAAATTACAAAGAAATTATCCAGGATTTGAAGACGCAATTTTCCTTCAAATTCGACATGAAAGATCTTGGTGTTGCAAACTATATTTTGGGCATGGAAATTAAAAGAGATTGGGAAAAGAGGAAGCATTGGTTAAACTAGAGGAAGGATGTCGAGACAATACTGCAGAGATTTAATATGTAGGATAGTAAACCGATGAAGGTTCCTATTCCTGTAGGTGTAAAGTTATCTACTGAACAATGACCCAAGACACAAGAAGAGGAAGAGGACATGTCATGTGTTCCATATGCAAGTGCAGTCGGTAGCAAGATGTATGCAATGGTCTGTACTAGACCATACATTTCACATGCAGTGGGAGTATTAAGCAGGTTTATGTCAAAACCAGGAAAGGAGCATTGGACAACAATGAAGTGGGTTTTCAGGTATTTGTGTGGCACTAGTGATTATGGTTTGTGCTACCAAGGAAGACTAGGGTTAGACATAATGTTGGATATTCGTGGCTTTGTTGATGCAGACTGGGTTGGAGATCTAGATCAAAGAAGATCTACAAGTGGGTATGTGTTTAACCTATTTGGAGGTGCAGTCAGTTGGATGAGTAAGAAACAATCTGTAGTGGCACTATCAACTACAGAGGCAGAATACATGGCAGCCACTCATGCAAGCAAGGAAGCAGTTTGGTTGCAGAGATTGTGTTCAAGTATGGGGTTAGTACAGGGAGCTATAAGGATAGACTGTGACAGCCAAAGTGCAATTTTCTTGGCAAAGAACCCTGCTTATCATTCAAAGACAAAGCACATTGATGTTAAGTATCACTTTGTGAGGGATATGATAGAAGATAAAAAGGTGTTGCTGGTAAAGGTGGACACTTTGAAGAATACTACAGATGCATTGACAAAATCTGTGAGCTCTAAGAAGTTCTCTTGTTGTAGAGAAACAATGGGCATTGCAGGGTTGGATAAATGACTAACCTCTCTTGTGGCCCTCTGTGGAAAGAAAACAACAAGTGGGAGAATTTTGGGTTGTTTTATATTCTTTCCATGACTAGCCCACATAGTTAACCGGGGGATTAGAGGGGGGGAAGAGATCCCCCTTCGTTGTGCTGATTGCATAGTGGGGGCATCATAGGGGGTTTTAGGAGTGAAGGTAACCCCACTATATGGGGTCCAGCGTAGCGCCCCTGAAAATTTTGGACCCTATGTTAGGTTGGGTGGACCCACATATGGTTTTGTGTATGATTTTCACACATGGTTTTGGATGTGATGGTTTTTGGTCCATGGTATTGGATGCTTTAGCATGTATAAATGTGTATTGCAACATTGAAAGGAACATAATGAAAAATCAAGCTGGTAGTTTCGGTTTTGGGATCCAGGGGAAAATCTCTATGTATATGTGTTTTATGTGTTATTATATCACATTGTTTATTTTTTGTGTTTTAAAATTCATATGCAGGTAATTTCTGTACGGGGTTAAAACCTATAAGAATCCTTGCTGGTGAATGTTAGGATATACAGTAAAGCCTATAGGGTGGTCTCTCGATTATGGCCTAGTGATCCCTAGATCAGATTGTTGATTATGGTAAAGCTTAGAGACTAAGAGACATGAAAATTCCTCATGTGTAGGTGAATGAATATGGTGGCACACATGCTTGTTTATAGCCTATTGATCCAGTGACGATTACATCAAACTTTGATTCTATTGATGAGGGTGAGGTGTTTTAACCTCAGGAAGCCAAATTTGGTTCTTTTGGTTTGAGTCCCACATTGATGCTTGGAATATGGCATGGGAGTGATTGGCCGAAGAGAGGCTTGGCTCATCCAATATATGGTCAGTGGAACATTGTATTCCCATACATGGTTGGATTTTGCATTCATTAATAAGACTTCCTTTCCAAAATATTTTTTGAGGAAATGTACTGGTTCATATGTAGCACTTATAGCTGTTATATCCTCATTATTTATGTTATTTGTATGTTGGTTGTGCATATGTTTCATGAGAGTAATAATTTATGGTTATAATTATGTTTTTATTTGTGAATCATTGAAAAATGAACCTATGACCTAACATATGATAATTCACCTAATGTGATAAAACATCAACGCTTCTTAACGATTCTTGGATACCCATAAGACTCCTAAACTTATAGAATGCATATTTGTGACATGTTTGACAAAATTTATTTCATGGCTAGTAGGGTCAAGTCAAGTCTTTGTTTAAGAATTTGTATTGGCATCACTGTCTCTATGCTTCTTTTCATTTTTGTAAATTCCATGAAGTTATGGGCAGTGACTAGGTCCTAGCCCTGGAATTTACGTTAAATCTCACAGTCACTAGCATAACACTGGTAGAAAAAGGATATAGTCACACTCAAGAAATCTCATGGGAGTGACTGGGACCCTTAGTCATCTGGAGGGCTTGGCAAGGGAGAAACTGGGCCTATAGGTCCTTGAATTGCTAATTTTCCTTAGGGGTTGGTCACCTGGAAAGGTGGGGTAGATCTTGGAGGTTCCGTAGCATGTGTGGATGGTCAGTTTCATTGTGTTTTGTGGTTTCCACTTCCTTAAGTTGACCTGGGGGGTTGAATCAGACCATAGTAGCTTCTCCTCACATGTTTACCATGATTGGCCAGTTAGTTGGGTAGAAGTGGGAGGAAGGTGTCATAGAATAGTATTAAAGCATGGTTCACCCGTTGGACTGGATGGGAGGTGTTTTGATCATGCATTCATGTTAGTTGCATATGATTTCTCATGCTTTTGGTTTATGTATTGGTTTTGTATGAATAGTTTTGGTTATGGTCGCAGTGGTGTTTCCATGTGAAAAGTTAATGGCATTGTTTTTGGATGTGTTTATCATGACTTTATGTTGGTTATGCACTGGATATGCATGTCAATGTTTGTATGTACTGAGTATGCTTGTGTGTCATACATGTGTTGTTATGCATACAATGATATGTTTATAGTTTTCATGAATAAGGTCACGATGTGTGGTGGGTATGGTCATGCATTAATGACTTGATAATGGTTGAGATGATGGTTAAATTTTTATATGATTATGTTTATATATGTATTATTCTAATTTGGTTGATATTGTAGATGAGATATCCTCCCTGAGTTATACTAAGGTACATTTGTTTGTTTATGATTTGGTTTAGTTGACATAGTGTGCCTTGCAGGAAGAGATCAAGATGACTAGCAACATGGTAGACTACAAAGATTCTCCTTATGAATCATATCAGTAGAGTGGCATTGAGCACTCTTTTGACTTAGAAGACACATTGAGGATATTTAAGGAATAAATAAGGAGTTGTAAGGTAGATAATGACATAATCATGTAGGCACAAGAGACATAAACATAATTAAATGCAGTGATTATTCATAGTTTGTCAGAATTGTAGAGACAGGGACCACTCTAGATCAACTATGAATAGGAGAATGGGACTAATGGGGCCTATGGAAGTAGGTCTCATGTTGGTCATAGGTCAAATATAGACAACACAATCAGAGATGGTAGATTCTTGGGCACTCTAGATATGAGAGTTGATGGACACATGTTCTATTATAGTTTTGGCTTTGACAGGCACTATGATCATCATCATTATCAGCCTTACAGGAGGAGTGATATGGGATAATTACTGAATGAGTATAGGAAAGAAAAGCCACCTACATTTGATGAAGAGTTGAATAAGATTGAGGATGTTGAGGATTGGATACTTGACATGAATAAGTCCTTTGAACTCCATGAGTATACATAGAATATGAAGGTCAAAATAGGTATCTTTAGCCTCAAAGGGAAAGAAAACATCTCGTGGGAAGATGTAAAATGGGTCAGAGACATTAGGAAAAGGATGTTGAGCTGGCATGAATTTAAGAGACTCTTAAAAAAAAGTACTTGTTGGAAAGGTACTACGATAGTAAAGCCATGAAATTCTATGATCTCAAAATTGGATTGATGACAAATGAGGATTATATGACCAAGTTCTTGTAGAAAATCTGATGTAGGTTAACCCGATAATGCAATATAAATCAAAGCAGAATACTATAACCTACTTCTACTATCAATTTGCAATAGATTAAATATCGAGTTGAACAATATAACCAGAAGAAGAAGAATAAATGTTACAATACACATGAAAATACTTTGGGGAAAGCCTCAGCTAAAAACCCTGCAATATTGTATTATCATACATGGTTGAAATACATAGGAATTATACAAAACCTTAGCGCTCACAGCTAGCCAGCTCTCAGTGCAATCCTCACAGATGCTCATAGGAAATCTTGGCTTCTCTCCAGCCTTCCACTCTTCCCTCCAAGATATTATTTCCTTGTGTTGTTCCTTGTGGATGATTCTCCTGTTACCAAGTGGATGATTTCCTCAAAACTACACAATCCTCAAGGATTAAATCCTTGACTACATGCATGAGTTTTCTCTTTGATAAAACATGTGCAACTGATAGTACACTATCCTTGACTTTAATCTCAACTGGGTCTTTCTCAAAATAGACATGCATGAGTTTTTGATGAGGGAATATTCAGTTAACTCGAGTAGCACTAGTTGAGTGCATGCATGCATCAACTAACTGTTAACTCACTATTAGTTCCTCAAATAGTTTGGAACTAATTTAACTGGACTTAACTCAGTAAATTGAGTCAACTAATTACAACTCAAATATAACTCAATGTTATCTCCTTAATTTAAGGGATAACTCTTGCATGACTTGAAAGAATTCTAACTTGAATTTCTCCAACTAATTAATTTAAAATAAATTAATTAATTATTTCCAAGTATTGTTAAGACTAAATTCAATTTTAATTAACAATTTAATTAAAGGACAAATTAAATTGGAATATTCTTGTTTCCATATTTCAATAGTTCTTGGAGCTATTGAGTTACATATTGTATCTTAAATATGAAATGACTTATGTTCATAGATTTGTCAATGGATTTCCATTAAAATTTAGAGATTGGATTGATTATGATGAGCCTCGGTAACTTGAGGAAGTTATTGGGAAACTAAAGCATTGCTATGAATAGCAAAATTGTAAGACAAAATATCAGCAAGGAGTGAAAGGGAATGATAAAAGTAAAAGTAAAAGATAGCCAAAAAGACCAAGCTCTCAAAATCATCAAAAGAAAAAGAGAATGTTTCACCACATAAGAAGTTAAATGTAGCTAGATAGGGACATGGTACATGACAGTAGAACAACAGTGATGGTACAAGATGGTTGGAGTGTTGGACATGTGGTAAGGAGAACCTTAAGAGGGATTTTTCACAAAATCATGGTGATAGGCCTCAAATATATAGTGCATAGGAGGCACATAATATTGGGGATGATGGATAGAGCATTCCTCATATCTATCGATTGCTGGATAATAGGTAGATAGATTATTAGACATCTATCATTGAGATGGATGGTAAGCTTTTTGATCAAGTTGTTTCTATTTTTATTAACCACAAATCAAATTGTAGTTATGTTAACCTTGAATTGGTGGATAAGTGTGGTTTGAATAAATAAGTGCATGTCGAATATTGGTTAGTGTAGTTGGCTACAAGTACTAAGAAGAGAGTTCACCATTAGGTAATAGCTTGCGCATTTGAGTTGAATGGTATGCCTACTTCAATACATTTGAACGTATTACCATTAGGGTCATAAAATATGCTTTCAGGTATGGATTGAATGTATCTTCATAGGACCAAAGTGGACTGCTATGAAAATAATATTTAGTGCTTGGATGATAATGGGGAGCAAAGAATCTTGTAGGGTATGAATAAAGAAACATCAGTTGGGATGGTGATAGCTATGTAGGAAAAAGGAAGTCATAGAAAAGGGTGTGTGTTATTTGCAGTACATGTTTTTAGTGATAAAGGTAAGGAGGATGATGATGTAGAGATAATGAGTATGTACTCAATCTTACAATAGTTTCAGTATGAATTTAAATAACAGATCTCATAGTTGTCACCTCATAGAGAAGCGGAATTATCCATTGTGTTGGTAGCAGGGGCAACACCAATATTAAAAGAACTATATCGGATGAGCACTCTAGATTTGGTAGAGATGAAGTTACAGTTGAAGTAAATTCTTGACAAGGGATACATTAGGCCAAGTGTGTCATCTTGGGGAGCATCAGTCTTATTTGTGAAGAAGATAGATGGTAGTTATGCATTGTTTACAAGTAGTTGAACAAGGTGACCATCAAGAACATGTACCCATTGCCCAAGATTGATGACTTACTTGATTAGTTAAAGGGGAAAGTAGTGTTGTCAAAGATTGATTTGAGATCCAAATATCACCAGATATGCCTAAAGGAAGAGGACATTTACAAGAAGACTTTCCGAATGAGGTATGGATATTATGAGTTTGTTGTAGTTCTACTTGGTTTGACAAATGCTCTAGCTACCTTTATAAGCTTCATGAATAGTGTGTTGTCTCCTTATCTCAACAAGTTTGTTATTATATTCATTAATGATATTTTGGTATATTTTAGGAATAACAAAGAAAATGTTGAGCATTTACCAACAACGTTGAGACTATTGAGAGAGTGTTAGTTGTATGCTACACTCAGTAAATGTCATTTATTTCAGATAAAGTACATTACTTGGGGCATGTAGTATCCAAGGAAGGCATAGAAATAGTTGCAGAGAAGATAAGAGCAATCATGGAATGGGAAGCTCCCATAAATATGGATGAGGTAAGATCATTTGTGGGGCTAGCACGATATTATATGAGGTTCATCAAGAAATTCTCCTAGATTGCATATACTAATATGTCATTGCAGAGGAAAGGTAAAAATTTGAATGGAAAGAGGAATGTGAAACAAATTTTGAGTAGTTAAAGCAATTGTTGAAAAATGCTCCAGTGTTAAAGATTACATACCCAGAAAAAGAGTTTGTAGTGTGTATAGATGCCTGAAAAAGAGGACTTGGTCGACTCCTTATGCAGGAGGGAAGGTAGTATGTTATGAGTCACAAAAATTGAATGTGCATGAATAGATCTATCTGACACATGCTCTTGAGTTGGTAGTAATAATTCATGTGTTGAAAATGTTGATGTGCTATGTTCTTGGCAAGAGGTTTGTATTGATGAGTGATCACATTGGATTGAGATACTTGTTTGACTAGCTAAATCTAAATGTCAAACGCGCTAGATGGTTAGCCACAATTAGTGAGTTTGACTTTGAGATCAGGTACATCAAGGGTAAAGATAACAAGGTTACATATTCTCTTAACATGTGGATACAAGTAAATCAAATTGAAGCTATGAGTTCTTATGGGATAGAATTACATGATGAAATTTTATAGGAAGGTCAGTAGAATGCCAAGTATAAAGGTCTTATACATAGGATACAACAAAGTACATGTATAGGTGCACAATATGCAAACTATCATCTCTCAACGGAGGGCTTGATCGCATTTAGGGATATGATATGTTCCAGAAAGCAATGAGCTCAAGAAAATTATCTTGAGGGAGTTTCATGTGAAACCATATTCAAGTCACCTAGTCTACCAAGAAATATTGACCACAATAAAAAGGTTTTATTATTGGCCGAATCTGAAGAAGGATGTGGCAAAGTTTGTGCCTAGATGTTTAGACTGTTAGTAGGTAAAGGAAAAGTGTGAGCATCCAGGTGGACTACTACAACCAATTATGATTACACAATGGAAACAGGAGGTCATTTCCATAAATTTCATTACAAGTTTATCGAGGACATCTAGACAACATGATTCTATCATGCTTGTTGTGGACTAGTTGACTAAGGTAACACACTTTATTCCAGTGAAGACTATGTATTTAGCCAGTGATGTGGAATAGGTGTTCATTAGGGATGTGGTCAAATTGCATGGTGTTCCAAAGAATATTATGTTATATATGGATGAAAAGTTCACTTCCAAGACTTAGAAGGAGATGTTTGCAGGGATAGGTACAAAGTAGACCTTCTGTAAAACTTATCATCCACAGAAATATGGATAAATAGAGAGGGTCAAGAGGATATTGGAGGACATATTGAGGATGTATTTGATGCATTAACAAAAGATGTGGGACGAGTAATTTCCATTGGTTGAGTTTGTTTACAATAATGGTTACCAGGAATCATTGAGGATGAGTCCATTTGAGGCATTAAATGGGTGAAGTTGTAATACTCCCATCAATTGGAGTGACCCAGTGAACAGGGTATTGATTTGACCATACATATTAGAAAAATTGGAATAGGGAATGCAGGTATTCAAGAAGAATCTAAAGGAAACACAAGATAGGAAAAAAGACTATGCAAACCGGAACACGTTGTTTAAGGAGTTTCAATTTGGGGAACATGTGTATTTGTGCATCAAGCCAAATAAGAGCTCCTTGTAGATTGGATTGTGTGCTAAGATGACACCTTATTTCTTAGGACCTTCTAAGATTATTAAAAGGAATGGGCTAGTAGTCTATCAACTTGCACTTCTTACAACAATGAAATTCCATAATGTTTTCCATGGGTCACTTCTTAAGAAGTATGTTAAAGATGTTGATCATGTGATTGACTATTTTATATTGTAGGTGGATCCAAAATGGGAATTCCAGTCAAAACCTCAGTGTATATTGCGCATAAATATGCTCATGCTCTAGAACCGAGTAATCAAGTTGGTTAAAGTGAAGTGGAAGCACTTTGGGCCCAATGAAGCTACATGGGAGATGAAAAATCAGATGGAAGCTATGTATCCCTCTTTATTCACTCGTTGAGCGAATGTCCTTGATATATGTTTTGGGTATATGATTTATGTGGTGTTTTGGTATATGTACATATGTATATGGATGTAAATACTACCATGATTTGTGTTATAAAGCTCCAATAAGTGGTATGCGTGTCATGTCATTATGGTTGCCATGTTGTTATGTTGTCATATTGGTTTTCTTCTTATCATGTTGATCATTGTAAATATTGCAAATAACTAAGTTATAAAGTTCCATGGGAAGTATGTTTTTCTTTCAGTAGTGATTTTGGTTATAAGTTTCATTGAACATAGAGGACGATTTTACCCCAAGGGGGAGGATTCTGTAACAACCCCGGTGAAAATTCCATGTAATAAAAGTTAATAAAGGAAAAATAATAACCACGGTTATGGGACATTTATTCCGTGCTTAATATTGGGCAAAACATCCTACTGTGGGTGTTCATTTTCATTATTATGGCAAAGGAAATTGGAAAAGGAAATGGAAAAGGATTTGGAAAGGTGAAATGGCATTTTTTGCTATTTATTTATGAAAATAATGAAAATTAGGAGAAAAGGAAGGTGAAAGGTGACAAGTTGCATGAGAGGAGGAAAATGAAGGAAAATAATTTAACATTAAGAAAATAATGGCCACATTAATAAAAATTCTTATGAGGATGAGTTCATGGCTTTTGGTAATTTCAGTTTTAGAGTTCTCTCTCTATTTTCTCTGTCTCACACTCTTGGAAACTTACAGTTTTCTTGGAGCACCTCAACATTGGATCAAGAAAGGAAAAGAAGGAGAAGATGAAGCAAATATCAAGTAAGAAATAACATGATCAAGCATCTACATCGGGTTTAATTACAGGTATTGACTTACATGTGTGATTTTATTCATAGATTTGGCATGCATAGTTATGTATGTGTGTTCTTGGTTCTCTTTCTATCATGGGCATGAGTTTTTCCAAGTGTGACATTGTTTTTTAGCCTAGCCTTTCCATTTTCATATAGCCATGGTGAGATGGTTTTCTCATGTTTTAGTTGAGCTAGATTGTTGGATGGACTCAAAACTGAGTGAGGTGGATATCTGAATGAAGAAAACATGGCTTGGTGATCCTTGAACCAAACTATGGATTACGTAAAAGAAACTAGCCTAGTGACCCTTAAACCAGATTGTGGGTTACTATAAAGCTCGGCATTGTGTGCCTCGGTGGGCTTAGTAATCCTCGACCATTGAATGGGGGCATATACGGTAAATCCTAGAGGTGGTTTTCCTTGATTAGGCCTAGGATTCCTTGTTGATGAATGGAAAGATATACGATAAAGCTTGCATGGTGGTGTCTCGATTATGGCCTAGTGATCCCTAGATTAGACTATGGATTGTGGTAAAGTCTAGAGACTAGTAGATAAGAAAATTCCTCACAATGTAGGTGGAGAAACACGGTGGCCTCCATGCTTGTTTATGACCTAGTAATCTCGCGAGGATTATGGTAAATCTTGATTAAATTGACGAGAGTGTGGTGGATTAACATCGGGAAGCCCTGTTTAGTTCTTTTGGTTGGAGTCCCACATTCATGCTTGGAATATGGAACGTGAGGGATTAGATGAAGAGAGACTTAGCTCAGCCAATCTACAATAGGGTGGAACATGGTAGTCCCATAATGGGCTGAATTTTGCATTCATTAATAATATTTCCTTTCCTTTCTATTTTCTGAGAAAATGTACTAGTTCATATGTGGCTCTTATCGCTATTGTATCTTAATTGTTTCCATTCTTTATATGTTGGTTATGAATATGTTTCATGGTAACGAAAAATGTGTGGTTCTCATCATGTTTTGATTTGTAAATGATTGAAAAATAAATCTATGAACTGATAGATGATAATTTAGCTAGTTTGATAGGGCATCAATGCTTCATAGTGATTCACGGATAAGTAAAAGACCCTTATGCTCAGATCTGTTGCTTAAACCTGTAGAGGGCATATTTGTGACATGTATGATGAAATGTCTACCATGGCTAGTAGGGGTCTAGTCTAGTGTGTGTTCAAGAATTTTTATTGGCATAATTGTCTCTACTTTTCTTTTCATTTCTATAAATTACATAAAGTTCTAGGCAATGACTGTGCCCTAGTCTTGGAATTTAGCCTTAAGTCTCATAGTTGCTATCATAACACTGGCAGAAAAAGGCCACAATCACACTAAGTCAGGCTCATGGGAGTAACTATGACCCTCAATCGCTTAGATGGCTTTTCAAGGCAGCGACTGGGGCTCTCAGTCCTTGAATTGTTGAGTTTCCTCAGCGGTTGGCCACCTGGAAAGGTGGGGTAGCTCCTAAAGGTTCTATAGGATGTGTGGATAGTTAGTTTGATTTTGTTTTGTCAGTTCCAATTTCTTAAGGTGACATAAGAGGTTGAATCAACTCATGGTATTCTCTCGTCAAATGCTTACCACGGTTGGACAATTACTTGAGTAGATGTGGGAGGAGGGTGTTACAAAAAAACATGCAAATAAATATGCAAATAAACAAAAGTTTTGACATAAGAAAGAAAAATTAGGAGAAATGAAACTAGAAGGTGAAGCATATGTTCTTCTCTCTTTTTCTCAATTAACATATGAATATAAAAAGAACAAGACACTCATCATGGAGTTGGCATGGACATTGTTACCTGAGTAACTACTATACATTTTTCAACCTCCTCTACATATGCCTCATATCCCAATCCCAAATGTTTTTCTCAAATATGGAAGAAGATTAATGGTAAGATAAGGGAACCTTTTTTCTTCCTAGAATCTCAATATTGAACATAGCATGATGGTTCCTTCAGGTTTCGGTTAGATTTTTTGCATGGTTTAACCCTTAATATGTGTCAGGGTTTTGCAATTTATAGAATCTTCTTGAAACTTACGTGTGACTAGGCCCACATGTATGAGTTATGGAAACTAGAATGTGTCAGTTACTTACTACCTAGTGATCAACAATATATGTGAACTTGCGAGAGGCATAAATTCTACATATAAAATCCCATTGAGATTGCTTTCACAATGTTGGAAATATTTCAAGGAGTAGAAAGTGTCGACGGATAATAATTATGCTTTCAACATTTTGACTCAAAAAAGTGTCATTTGATGCAAAACTTGGTTGTATAAGGGTATGAATTCATATCCACTAAACTATACCTTTCCCATAAAATGAGCCTTGGAATCCTACTCCTCAATTTTTTCCACCAATAAAGTACCAAGAAAGATGAAAAAATATATATAAATTCATTTTGGATCATTGAGTAAAGGGAAATCTTGCGTATTTTGACCTCACTAGGGAATAGTCGAAATATACTCATGTTGGATAGATGTAGAGGTATTATTAGGTCAATCTAGTCACTAAACACTAGTATACAATCAATGTGTGATATTACTAGAGGAACTCTAGCTATCACAAACATAATTAAGATCAACCAATACTGAAATAAATATTATGACATTTTCATGAAATGATAGATTAACAATAATAAAAATTTACATGCAATACTTATTTGCATCTCATTTTGTAATAATTGAATTTATAATAACACTGTTAGTGAAGATAAACACAAAAAAGCCAATAACCCCAAATATCAAATCACCCTTAATTATAAAACACATGGTCCATGGGAAGAGATCAATGTTGTAGCAAACCCATGTTAGATATAATACTAAAAGAACCTCTTAGTAAGACAATTAATGGATTGCAAATATGGAAAAAAAGGTTATCAAAAGCCTAGTAATAAAAGTTTGAAATTTTTGTAAATTTAATTAAATTTATATTGATTTAAAAAATAATATTTTCTAATAATTTAATTTATTTTATATTATTTTAAATATTGAAATTATAAAAAAATTTGATTAAAAACATAAGAAGATAAAATTAATTAATCATTAAATTCATACTTTTTTAAAGAAGGGTTTCGTTTTTCTTACTTCAAAAACTGACTTATATTCATATTCCCTTATATTTGTGAATTATGTAATAGCAAATTATAATTATGTAATGCAAATATAACTAAAGATAAAATTTTTGAACTAATAAATTTTAATGTTATATATATTTTTATTTTTTTATTAAAATAATTTATGTTTTAATTTTATTAATAAATATTCATACTCATACTCAAATTTGATTAATTAAAACTTATACTTCTAATGGTCCATTAAAAGGAAAACAAGGACACCAACCATTAGAAAGAAAGTTCTTAAGATGTAAATAAGATGTTAACATACTCTCAAAAATAAAGTTCACACAAATAGTTTTTTAGGGAATGAATGGTTGGACTTGGTGTTTTCCAATATTTCATTTCCCAATGAAATAGTCAGGGTAGGTTGTAAGTTCATATAAATATTTCTATTTATTCAATTGTCATGCTTATCTTGCTTTAACTAACATTATTATCTAATAAAAATATTTTATATATTTTTAATTTATGAGTAATATAATAATTTCTATGGTATTTTTTCTTAATCTTTGTTAATGAGATTAAAATTTTTTCTAATGAAGCAGTGAGGGCATTTTTTTTTGTTTTTTCTAAAGAAAAACTCATTTCCCATCCCACATGTGAAAGTCATTGATTTTGATATTGGAGGATAGAAATAGTTTATTAATCAGTTACAATTTGTTCCCGAATAGCCTCACCCATCGTTTGAAATGCTTGCAAGCTAGCTTGGTTACAATTTGTTCCCGAATAGCCTCGCCCATCGTTTGAAATGCCTGCAAACTAGCTTGGTTAGGATTGAAGGATTTTTTGTACCCAGTATATGCAGCGCTGCTATCTTGGAACACGATCAACTAACAAAACACAACGCTCTTCTCTTCAGAGGTTTTACTGTCAGAGCAAATGCGGATTTGGATGGGAAGAGAAGCAACATATGCACTTTCCTTATAGAACTAAGGTGGAAGATAAAGTTTACACCACCTAGCTGGAAACCGCCTTGCACGAGTAGATACAGTTCTACTACGAACTGTCACTGGTAAGTTGTCGACCATGTCGGTTTATTTGAGATTGAACATCAGTCTAGGGTGAATTGTAATTTATAACTCGCACGGTGTGGATTAACTAATGGATATGTCACAAGAAGATTCAGGTTAATATGAATAGACACAACTTTAGATATTTATTCTTCAATTTACTGTTATTAAAATTTCAGGTTGTGTAAGTTATGTGTTGTCGAATATTCTAGGCATTATTGCTAAAGTATAAATTCATGGCGATGCAGATGAAAGTGTGGCCATCTAAGTTGTTTTTCTTTTGTGAGACTGCACCTGCCAAGGGTGGACAGACTGTCATATCTCTAAGGGAAAGAATTGTGCAGCGCATGGAAAAGATAATGTCAGAATTTGAAAATAGGTCGAAGAAAGTAGAGTTGCTTTTCGAACCACGTAAATGCTTCTTAAAATTCTTTTTCCGACTAGATGATAAATTATTTCATTGACGTTTCATTCTTTCAACTTATAATGAATTTTTTCTTTGCATATGCATTCTATGATTAACATAACATATTGTAATTTTTCTTGTAACATTTACATATGTTTTTTTTACTGAACAAATAAATTGCACTTAAGGATCTGCTTAACTCACTTCTATTTGATATATAACGATACAGAATCTGCAACAGTGTGGATATTGCTGACTTATATTTATCACTGTCTGGCATTGTGAGATGTGCACAACGTCGCCGTAAACTTTTTCCCTATAAGGTTTTTAGGCTCTACTGGGCAAGTACACGTGATGCAATAAAGAGGGATTGCCTATAATATTAGCGTAAGTTGAACAAAGTAATGCAATGATGCACCCATTCAAATTCATTCAATAAAATTAAAGAAACCAAAAGGAGAATAACACTCAGCTGCGATGGATGAAGTCTATTACACAATAACTAGAGTAAACTTGTTGCAGTAAAATGAATTAGGTATTTTCCGGCTATAATACCTCTAATTTCTAAAATAAACTTGAAAATGAATTCAGTAAATTTCAACTATTACAACTAAAAGGCCAAAAACAACATCACACCCAGTTGCTTCATGCTCCCATTGCCTTGCATGTAAATCGACTTACCATTAATATAGCTTTACTTTATATGTCCTCCTGTTATTTATATGCAGAATGTGGGCTTCACATGCCCATCCTTATCTCACAACAATGCATGACAAACAACTTCAGAAATAATACGATGTGTACTTCCTAATACTTTCATAACCCTTACCAATTAGCTCTTTGGGTACTATGGTCTCTCTCCATCCACCTTAGTGTTATTCAAAAGGGATACGTACTTAAGGTTTTAATAAGGTATCTCTTATCCAATTATCTAGTAATTATTGAAGTTGAAAGTGGAAACACTCCTCTAACATCCATTTAGAACCGATCATTTCTTCGCCTTGTATTCCAACATTATTTCACAAACACCCATCACCTCACGCAGATTTAAATATATAGACAGTCTTCTGAACCCTAAAGCCCATGTTCTCCTCCTAAGGCATAGCGATATCTTCAAAAAGAATTTGATAGCAAAGCATCACTTCCTACAATCCTCTGATTTGGAAATGGAGTTGTCTATAATACGATTTTTTGGAGATTCTGGTGACGGAATCCGGTGGAAGAAATGAGGTTAAATCTTAATTTTTAGCAGTTAAAATGGTTTTTTAACTGCATATTTGGATTCAGCGCGCTGAAAAACCCCTGAGAGGCATTGATTGTGCAGAAACTAGCTATCAAACTTGAGATTGCTAAAAATGGTTTTTTAACTGTATATTTGGATTCAGCGCCCTGAAAAACCCTGAAAGGCATTGATTGTGCAGAAACCAACTATCAAACTTGAGATTCCAATGAATTCCTGACAGATTTTGTTGGTATATTCATTTACATAAGTACATTTTAGATGTTGTGCATTTCGAAAAATCAAATAATTCTTTTCTTTGCTTTATGCTTAATTCATCCAAAGGACTGAGTTGTTATTGCCTGCCATTCGAGGTAGGTCACATTTTTAAAAGCGCATTCGAGGACCTTTCTTGGGTTGGGATACATTTGGGGCAAATGGCTACAGTTATGATTTGAGGAAAGACTACACTCCGTTTTTTAAATGCTTCCAGAGAAATTTGGTGAATAAAATAAAAACAACCCACAATTAGTTTTTCACCAAAACTAAAACTAAAGTTAGTTGCACACTGGATTAAGAAAACAACTGACATAATTTATTTTTTAACGAAAACAGCTTAACATAATTTGATGTGACTTCCTAATTTTATTTCTATCTTCTCAATCACAATATTATGTCACTGGGCTACTTTTAAATTTCATTTTTTCAACAATATTTTTGGTCGTGATATACGTTTTATCTTGTACCGCTCAAAAAATAATTCTCTTGCATTTGAACCTAGTAAAAGGAAACCTCTTTTGGAGGAAAATAAAACATACATCTATATCAAGCCCAAAAAGTGGTGGTTGGCCCTTCATTTTATGAAGTAGCCAACAATCTCGAAGGTACATATGTTTGGCCAGTCCTTATACTTATTTTGTACATTTCAAAAACGAATTAGGTTAAATCTCTGCCTCCCGAGAAGAAATGTTCCTTCCCCAAAAGAAGCTATAAATCCTATCAAAAAATATTATCTTAAAATCTTGATTTTAGTAGGTAGGAAAAGAGGTGAAACTAGGCATTCATATCTTCTAGAAATTTGTGTATATAGTGATATTCAAAACATGTTTACAAGAAGAACTGTATTATAGAGTGATATTCAAAACAACCATATTAAAATATCTAAACGTTTATAAGATTCAGATTTATAAGATTTATATTAAATAGGGATTTACAAAGTTTTTATAGGGATAAAATTTTTTGATAAGTAAATAATTCTTATAGTGAAAATCATTGAAAACTGTTTGTAGCTTAAAACTTGAATTTTTTTTAAATCTAGACAAATTTAATTTTTTTAAGTGCTTGACAAATATGTGTTTCATGGATTTCATATGTAATTTTTCATTGGTTAAATTGTATTTTTTAATAATTAAATAGATGCAATGGTTTGAAAGTCTTCTTGCAAACTTACAATTTGTAATACTACTTAAAATTTGCAATTCCAACAAAATTTTGGTAGATTTTATAAAAATGGCGCAAACATAAATAAAGTTTTAAAATATTTTAACCATAATAATTTTTTTATTAGATTTATATAAATACATTCATAGTTGACATGGAAATAATTTATTAATGAATCACATTGTCCATATTGAGATGATTTTATGCTATTAATATATTTTTATGTACATATCAATATTATTAAAAATTAGATAAAGAAATATCTATTTAGTGTCCATATTAGATATTTTCATTATTATTACTACTTTTTGAATGCCACATATCAATTTTATAATAAAAAATAAATGAATTACACATTTTACTGTTATTAGAAATAACTCCATTATTTTAGTTATAATTACTTATGAGTATTGAAATATAAACATACACATATTTAAAGATATTTTAGTATTGAAATATTTTATTTTCACATCTTTTTGGTAAATGGTAATCATATTATTAAGAATGAACTGAGTAGTCATAGTGAGAATGAGAATATTTATGTTTTATAATGATTTTAATTACAACTAACAGAGTATGTAATGCTTTCTCTAAGATAAATCTTAATGACTAGAACGCAATTTTGAATATCTTTACATTATCTTTCATAGGTAGAAACCTACCACCTAAAAAGTAAGTATAGAAATATTATAAACATAACATTAAAATAAAATAAATATAAACTCATAAATTAGCTTATCCTTCATGTAAAAGAAGATATAAAAATATGATATATCCTACTAGATTTACATATATTTTAATAATATTGTTAACTAGATTGACATATATTTTAATAATATTGTTAACAACAATTCACTTAGCTAATTCACAATTTTCCTATAATAATATACCATTAACTATAAAATTGTAATGAGTTCATAAGCTGAAGGTGCAATATCCTTTTGTTGGGTGAATAATAGATAGAGTTCACTAATTAAACAATATGAGTCGAATTAAATAAAATATAAAATTATTATCAATTTTGCATTCAATCATAGGTTTGTTGAATTAGAAAAATACTTCATTTGATTTAAATAAGTCAGCAAACTACTTCCCCACATAAACATAATAAATATCTTTCAATAACATAACATCTATTGTACATAGAATACCCTTATATAGACATAATGAGATATGTTTCAATAACAAAACATCTATGTAATAAAAATACTCCTTTATTGGCTAATTCATAAATGAATAAATTTTAAAAAAAAATATGGTTCAGTGGATAAACTTGATAATTTTTCTTTTTTCTTTTTGTCACAAATGAATGATTATGTAACAACTCCCATTCTCATTCCTAACTGCAACATGCTTGCTTGTTTTACTCAAGAAATAAAAAGTTTGGATTTCTCTATTGAGGGTTCCGTGTGAGCTACTTAAATAGCTACAATTAGATCCATGGTGTGGCATGTTTGTATATTTATTGCAATCAGAGATGTGTCCTTTATGGTTTAACTTTTCAAAGTTTTAACTTAATTTTTTAATTTTTTATAAATCTTATTATTTGGTCAAAATGGGTTGAATCTGTGTTATTTCTGTATTTTTTACAATTTTAACCTAAGTTTCATAAAAATGTTGAATATTTATATTTTCTATAAATTCAAAATTAAAATTAATTTTTAAGTTTTGATTGATTTAGAGAGTTTTTATGATACATAATTCCTCTAGTAGAAGGCATTCAATTTTTTCTATTTGTCATAATCACAATTCATTGTAAAAAGCTAAAATATTATGAATGGTCATTTTGTTGGACAATAACATTGTTATGACACTGCTACAACTCTACCCAATGTTGCATGTCCATTATGTGGTGGAAGAAAAAAAATTGATATATTATTTGTAAAAAATTATATTTCATTTTTAACAAAAAAAAAAAAAGTAAACAAATTGCAATTGATTTGAAAAATTTTATCTGAAATATGTTCACTATAAATCAAGATAATGGAGCACTGAACAAAAAAAATTAGTGGGGGAAATTTTTGTATGGGATGTTGTGCGCAGAGAGATATTTGTGCAGAGGAGATGTTTGTATGGGATGTTGTGTTTGTTGTTATAGTTGCATATGATATGATGTTATAGTTGGATTTGATTTCATTTAACACAAAGTTAAAACTCTCATATAACATTATTTAAGTGTCCTGTCTAAAATATCATATGAGTACATGTTATATGATTCAACTTTCCAGTATTATTACTCGTAGACCTACATGGTGCTTAGGCAAAATACTTAAAAATGTTAATGAAACGATGTTGTAAATAACCAACCCTAATAAATCTTCTCGCGAGATTTTCTATGAGATTATATTGGATTAATTCTAGAGAAAATATGTTAATTCAAGTTAAATTTGATTTATTATGGAGTTTATATCTATTATTTCTTATATTGTTAATAGCTAGAAATTGCACCAAATGTTGCAAAGGAAACATCCTAAGGTAATAACTCTTACTCTTCCATGATGACATTGACAGTATACTATATGTTTCCAAAGGGTGTAAGTATAATTTTGGATTTTATTTAAAGACCGGGGGTCTAAGGAATTGCATCATTGATATGATAGGAGTATCAGGGTATCTATTTTTGGTTATTTATTGTAGTTCTCAAAGAATGCGCTATAGAGATATCAAATATCTCTATGATTAGCAATTATTGACCATAAGACCTTGATTTTGTCTTTTGGCTAAACATCCATATGTATTTACATTGTAACACCTGTGTTTGAAGTATCTGCCTACTTGAATAGTTGGAATTTATCATTATATTTCTTCTAACGAAACTATGACACAATACTTGTTATGTTTCAAAATCAATAAAAATATTAAACAAAAATTGAGACAAAGTATCACATTTAGATTAGATATTATTAAAATATCAAGGTAAAAATGATTAGTCAAGGGCTTTAATTATTACTCAATTTATCTATTGGGTAGGTAGATGTTGAACTTGTTTAGGAAAATGGTTGCAATGGTAGAGGTTAATCTTAATTAGAGGTAGAGGGGTTAAAAAAATAAACCCACATGATGACATCAAAATCATATTAGAATATTCATTCCATATTGGAGTAACTATAAATTGATTGATTGGAATTTATAATGAAATTCAGAAAAGGTGCAACAATCACTATATATATAATAAAGTTAATGGTTTTCATTTTCCAAAATACCAAACAATATACCATTTCCATCTTGGGTGCAATTCTCTATGTGGAATAAGGGTATAAATGTAAAATCATACGATTGGAATCTTCATTTCCATATTGGGTGTAACTATCTCTTGGTTGGTTGGCATTTATAACGAAATTCAGAAAAAAAAGGTGCAACAATCGCTATATATACTAAATGATTTTCACTTTCCAAAATATCAAACATCTCATAGTACTCTATAATAATGACTAGAATTTTTATACTATATAAGTTTATAAAATTATTACTACAAATAATATAACATTATTACAAATATTTATAGAATTATGATTACAATGGTCTAACCGTTAAAATCCAAAACAACATTCACTTTGCACCATAAAATACCATATTTAAATATCAATAGGAAATCTATGTTGGAAATCTTATAGAATCTCTCAATTTGGCACAATGTAAGTAATTTGTCTTTATCTTCTAGCTTTGAATGACATTTTGTTTACTAATTTTTATCTTCAATAATTTTTTATATGTCACAATTCTTCTTCAATTTATCCCATACGATGCTTACTTTGCAACATCTAATGCAATTTCTACTTATATGTCATGCTTTTCTTGGTTTTGTGTGTGATAATGTGTGTTCACATCCGAGTTTGATAAGACTTGCAACTTCTTGTTATCTAGGGTTTTTGGGATCTCTTGAAGACGAGTTATTTTTTCTTAAGATTTTTCTTTTTCTCTAAGGTTGTTGCTAGCTTTGTTCAACATTTACCATCTATTCCACCCATCTATAACTATGTGATGCATTTTTTGTTGGATCAAATGATCGTTGCATTGTTAGATATAGATATGTTTCTAAAGTATCCAACCTCAACCACTAATAGAGGGTGTACAGGGAGCATCACATCATTATTTAGTGCCATAAGAACTCATTAACCCTAAATATAAATATTTCAACCCTCTCTATCATTGTCTTCTCTCACTACCCTACACCACACCTAGTTACATGCCAATCTTGTCGAGACACAAAGGGACTTGTTCGATGCACATACCTACTAGCATATTAATCATCTCACAAGGCCCAATTTTCTTGTTCACCACCCAAAGGCCCTTAGATTCAAATGGATCTATCTAATGCACAAGTTCTGAGCACAAACAAACTATTGGATATATTGAAGATGTTACTTCAAGCATCCCTTTGATGACAATATTGCTTGTATAACATAACATGCTGGAGAATTGTCATGCAGAACACATTGAATTAACCACAATCAAATAAAATCAAGTTGAATGTTCAATTATGCTCTGATCCTACCAATGTTAAGAACACAAATGGTAAACACATGTTTTCTTCCTTCTCTGAAGGGTTAAGAAATCTAAAGTTGACCATAAAAAGAGCTACACTAGTAATTATGTTCCTTCAGGAATTGCAACCGCTTGGAGATAGGCTTCAGATACTAAATTTACTATGCATTCATTCTAAAAACTCCAACAAAATTTCCAAAACAAAAAAAAAAAAAGTGAAACAAAATAAAAATAGAGATATAATGAAACTAAATTATGCAAAATAATCCAATTTTGTCTCATTTTTTGGAAGATAAAACCATAGATGTTTTAGGCCTAGTGAACACATTATTCATAATCTATCATCTAGAAGTACTATTCATACATGGTATGTAAGTTGTAACCTTAATGTTAAGAAATTTACTACATAACATAGATAATTACTGAGAGGAATACATATAAAAATAACCAGCAACAACCATAAAAACATAAAAACAAATGTTTATCCGGGAAAACCCCAAATCTGGGGAAAAACCCAACCTAATAAGATCTCATTAGCATTGGCCAAAACACTGGCCAATCCAAACAAGTGAGCCTTCATCGCTCACCTCTAGGTCTTGCATTACAATGAAGTCCTTCCAGCTTTTTATAAGCTCCATTACATATAATACCATGGGCAGAATACTATGGGTGCACAATACCATGTGCCCCAAAACCATCACTTTTTAACCTGGTCAACTTTGACCGTATCCTTGGTAAATTTTACCTAACAATTCCCCCCTTAAACTTGACTTGGGGTTCCTTGAATAACTCCAGCCAAACTTGCTAAGTGAGACAATCCTGCTCACTCTAGCTCTTACCCCCCTCAAAATTTTTACCCGGGGTATTGTTAACCCGACATCCCCTCTATCACTTAGGTCTAACCTAGACTTTACCGGTGATCACCGAGGGGTACACATGCCTTACCAGGTCTTACAGTAGTATGCCCATTTACATGCAATAATTTTGACTTCATTGTTTTTTTTTTTGTTTATTGCTGCTGCGATTCTGATCCATCCTCTCTCAATTTGGTTTTCTCAAAAACTTCTATCAAACTACTCCAACCGTGAGCCTGATGAGAACCTCGTAGATTCCAGCATCAGTGGCCTCACGTAGTAGAAAATGAAATTTTTTTGAAGCCGCATGAACAATTTTCTTCTGCTAACCTTTTTTTTTAAATAGTGGCATGAATCCCGAACAATTCGTTAGCATGTTCCAAACTGGTAAATGTCTCAAATGCACTGCGAACCTTGGCAGTTACGACACTATCTTCCACACATTCTCTTCAAGTTTTTTCTGTGTACGATTGTTCCACCATTATTTTCAGACCTAGATCTATAAAAGGGCTACATTGATCTCATCAGGCACTATAAACCCCTGGCATCAAAAAATCCCTTTGAAGCCAATATCTGGGTTTGATACTAGTTGTTAAGAAATTTACTACATAACATAAATAATTATTGAGAGGAATAAATATAAAAATAACCAAAAACAACCATAAACACATAAACACAAATCTTTATTAGGGAAAACCCCAAATCTAGGGAAAAACCCAACCTAATAAGATCTCATTAGCATTGGCCAAAACCCTGGCCAATCTGACCAAGCGAGCCTTCACCGCTCACTTCCAGGTCTTGCATTACAATGAAGTCCTTCCATCTTTTTATAAGCTCCATTACATATAATACCACAGGAAGAATATTATGGGTGCACAATATCATGTGCCCCAAAACCATCATTGTTTAACTTGGTCAACTTTGACTCTATCCTGAGTCAAGTTTACCTAACACTTAAAAATACATACCGCATTCTGAATATTATGAAAGCACTTGGGCAAATCAATATGCTTGATCATTGAATGAAAAGAGTAAAATATATGACTTATTCCCTTAAGGTTGATCCTAGGCTAGCTCAGAGAAATAAAAAAAATTCTCTGTTTGGAAAACAAACACCACACATGTCTGGATATTTGTATATGGATAAAAAGCCATGAATTGTAAGTTCTAAAATACCTCAAAATAGATGACATTGAAGAACATATTAAATAGGATATATATACAAATATATTTGGATGGTTAGGAACTCAATTTCAAGTCAATGAGAGGGAAATTTCAAACCAACAAAGAGAAATAAATGAATCCACAATTCAAGAGGTGATAACAAAACCTTTTGTCAGATATTAATCCCCAAGGTTCCTATAACGAAATGGGAAACTATAAATTAGCATAATAATTTCAAAAGCTCTTTCAATAACTCTAAAGAAAACCGGGTGAGCTCTATTGAAAAAAATTCATCAAGGAAAGTACAAATTTTATGTGCTTCATGCCTTTCCAGAAACTTCCAAATAATTGGTTTGGAAATCAAATTCTTTCTGAAAGTAATGTCCCTTTTTTACGTTGAATATGCAAGTGCAAAAATCCAAGAACACTGAACGAGTGTTGTGAAAACATTTCGAAGAGCATAACCCTAAACTCTCTACAACTCAACTCTGACATTGTCTCCAAGGCTCTCTATCGTGGTACCACATCATATTATAATAAAATAAATCAATATAAATTATGTGTTTTTAAGGAAATGTTCATTAATTTGGGTATAATGGTGAGTTAATAAGTGTCAATTCCCCCAGTTCTCGATTTGGCGTCTAGTTCGTAGTGTGGGGTGTCTCCCACATAGGGTTCAATTGCCCTATTTTTTTGTTTTTGGTCTAGTTCATGGTGTGGGGGTGTCTCCAACACAAAAAATGCAAGAATTCCTTAAAATAGGGGACAAAAGGAGGGGATACCTGCTCCAAGAAGCCAATTTTAATTGTTAGATTGTATCCTTTGGTCAATGATATCTAACGAAAAGGTCGGTGTTTTATTCAGGGTGTGCTTCTTTACTTCCACTTGCATCTCCATCTTTTTGGAGGAGAAATAAGTAGGCACATAATATTTTAAGGCCGTAGGCAATGCTAAAAGGAAGGCATATTTGTAGATATTTAAGATGAAAGAAAATGGTAAAAGAGGGTCATAGATATTTGAGATGAAATATTAATTTTGTCTTAAAAATTGTCTTAAAATGTCCACTTGTGTAGGATTGTATAAAAAAATTGTAACATCAATAACTATCATAAGTGAGCTATAATATTTTTTGGGTATGTAGTATTGGTAGGCCATAGTATTGTAAAAAAACTTATTTAAATATTAATAATATTGACGAGCCTCAGTATTGCAACAAGAATGCTACAAATCACAAGGCTACTGACTTTAATTATCAACCCAAGATTCGTACAAACTTAGGGGGTATCAACACTACATGTGCGGCATACAATGTGTCCTTCCTTTGTATCATGATGTAATGGAGTGCATGTACTGAAGTCAAATCATAAATCAATTGCAGAGAATGAAATTCTTAAAATGGAACCTTAAGTTATTTCATGAAAGAAAGTACAAGGAAAGAGATGGAAATTCAATGCTAAATCACACCATTTCCTAATTAACTGCTAAGAAACTATGCTATGAAATAATGATATATTATCATGAATCAAATGATACTATCTAATCATAGAATTAACAATCATAAAACATCACTAATGTGCAAGTAAAGGGATCAAAATAAATATGTTTTTGTCTTTTTGTCTTTTCATGCAAAATCAAGTACGCAAACTAATTTCCTTTGGTGATGTGGCAGGTGAATTAAGGATGTTGGAGGTTGGATGTAAGGGTTTAGGAGATGGTTGGATGGTGTGGGATACACTTGGGAGAATTTCGGTGACTTCCCAGAGGTTTTCTCTCAATTCAGCCTCAAAACAGGCCATTTCAGGAAAACCTACATGATGTACTAGAAACCTACAAGATGATCCTGTATGAATTACAGTGAACCTACAAAATATAGCCGAGAGAAAAATGTGAGGTTTTGGAGGTGATGGGAGTCCTGGGAAAGGTTTGTGATTGGTGGAATGGAGTGGGAAAATTCCTATGATCACTCAGAACTCAAAACCAAGGTCGGGAGATGAATGGATTCGCTCAAAAAGCTTGGAGAAGTTTGCTTGTGGAATGATGAAATTGGTGAGGGTTTAACGACCAAGTAAATAAAATCCAAATTGGATGGGACAATTTTTTTTATTAACAAGGATGTCTGAGGTCCCTATTCCAAGTGGAATCACTAAAAAATGCCTATGTTAAGCCATGCAAAAAAAAAAAACATTACAAGTCGAAAATATAGAAATTTGAGAACTAGTGAGCTAGTAAACCTAAGAAATGCCTAACCAAATCAAGTGAAAATGCAATGGAGTAATTCTTGTTATGAGCTATAATTATTTTGTGATATAATGCAAGTGAAATCAATTCGATTGAAGCTCGTTAGGATGCTTTAACAAGTAGCATAAATATATTGTTCTTTGCTAAAAAGGAGGTCCAACAATCTAGATTTGGGAATAAGAAGACTAATCCAAGCATATCAATGATTATAATGAACTTCCAAATATTTTCTAAGGATTAAAAAATTCTTTTGATCATGCAAAAGAACTTACCGCAACCATTTAACTCAATCCTACAACAAGAAATCATTAATTCTAAATGCAGAAATAGAAAGAAATAAAAACAAGAGATGCATGTGAATAAGCAATGAAAAGAGGGAAATAAAGTGATATAAAAGGGCTCTGAGGTTCCTAGGATAGCCAAGCCCAAGGAAACTCAGATACCTATGGAGGAGAGCAAGATTTAGAAGTTGACACGACACCAATCTTCATCATTTTCGTCAATAGAATTACATCTCTGCAAGAAAATACAATGGAGCTGCAAGAATACAAGTTCTCTCCACAATAACACTAATGAAAATATCCCCCTCGAGGAAAATTTGACTTGGTACTTATACAAAATTATTAGGAACCGTTTCCCATGAATGGAGGAATCTTTCCCCACCAAAATCCCTTGATTAGTGGATCTAGTCCCCAATACTAAGAATTTGCATTAAATGGTAGGGAACACATTCCTAGATTTTCTCAATCATTCCCTATAGGAAAATTTGACTTGGTACTTATAAAAAATGATTAATAATCATTCCCCATGGATGGAGGAAGCTTTCCCCACTGAAATCCCTTGATTAGTGGTTCTGCTCCCTTGATTGGTGGATCTACTCCCTTGATTAGTGCAACACATTCCTACGTTTTCTCAATCATTGGAGTTCCACAATTTGTGCCATAATTCCATAATATCTTGTTGACTTATTATTTATCCTCTAATAGTAGGGAACACGTCCCTAAATTATATCATCCTCGAACTCTTCAAAATCTACCCAATATTCTCATAATATTCCACAAAAAATAAATAATATTTGCACAAATATTCAATTATTCACAAACCTTCCTAATGAATATATTGAAGTTAAAAATAAATTATCTAATGCAAAAGGATAGGTTTAATGCATTGAAGTATCATCATAGGCCTTAATTTATGTTTTAAATTAGAGGCATGGGCTTTAATTTATGTCTATTTTAGATGCCCATCATACCCCCTGCTGAAAGTGTTGCTCATTGTCTAAGCAACTTAGTGACCTCATTATGCCTCATCCATGGCCCTGGTGGCCTCTCTCTTGTGCATTAAAAATCTTGGTTGTAAGCTCTATAAGGACAAGCCAAAAAGCATATTTGTGCAAAGAAAAATCCTTATTTCTTCAAACCATTAGTTTTCCTTCTTCCCCTTTTTCAAGATGGTTCTTCATTGTTTTTTCAGTTGGGCAAGGTCTTCCACACCCTTATCAACATTTTGCTACCTTGTTCCACCATTTATTTGCCTTAGGACTTCCTTATGTAGGATTTCTGGGTCACTGTAATTCCTACAGGATCATCCTGTAGAAAACACATTCCCTTTGTAAACTAAATTAAAGGAGTGGAAAAAAAGACATAAATGGTGGAGGAATGAATGGTAATGAGTGATAAAATAAAAATGTGAGTGACAGGGGTCTCTTTGTGATCCTCTTTTTCTGTTTGACCGTCCTTCTTGCTGACCTGCAAATGGAAATTTCATGAAAATGGAGAGGATGCTCTCTTTGTTCTTTTCTCAGAGATGAAATGGGATGGATGAATGAAGAATAGATAGTGAAGATGAAGTGGATGGAGGGCTTAGATTGTTGTGGTGACCTTGGCCTTTTCAAAAATTTCTTCTTCTAACTATTGTCCTCATTCCTTGAAATGATCACCCTTTATAATTTGACTTTTCATCATTGCATGGGTGAAGGAGTGAGTTGCAATTAACTAGCTGAAGGCGGATGAGACTAATGACCATTCCTTAGCTTATAAAACCTCATCTCTCATGCATTGACAACAAATTTCTAATCATAATATGCTCAAGAGAGGACGCCAAGAATGTTGCATACCTATACCTAATTGATGGTTGTTGGAGAGACATGCATGATGCTGCTGATTTGATGTTGATGTGCAGGTGTTGGATGGTGATGATGATGATCTTGATGTTGCTACAAAGCTCTGGAGGAGCTTCTTTGGCCTCTGGACCTCCTTTAAACTACTCACTGCCAATCTTGTAGGTGTCTTTCTGTATCCTATAGGTTTATAAGATAATGCCTTGTTTTTTCCATATCTCCCAAACGGTAGACTAGATTGAGATGAAACTTTTTGAGCATGTTACCATCATCATTATGAATCTCCCCATAGAAACATTTTGGTCAATGGATGCATGAATCTCGAGAAAAAATAAAAATGGATGAAGGTGATGGAGGCTATTTCTTGGAGATGGTGCACTGGAATTTGCTTAAATTTCTTGGAAATGTTACCGTCATACATATTCATCTCCCCATGAAACAATTTTTAAAATGGATGGATGGATATTGAGAAAATGAAAAAATGGCTGAAGGTGATGGAGGCCAATTTCTTGGAAACCACACACTAGAATTTTCTGAAACTGCTTGAGCATGTTACCATCATCCATATGCATCTGCCCTTAAAACATCTTGGAAAATGGATGCATGGTTTTCAAGTTATGGCAAAAACAAATGTCTGCCCTATGTATTTTTGTATCATGTAGTAAAACAGACCATCTTGTAGTTTTTTAGGACAACAAGCAAACTGAATGGTAGAAGCTTGAGAATGGTGGGTGGATGGTAAAACTAGATGAGGGTGACGGATTGGCATGGCCTTGGCCTTGTCGGAGAATTTGAGAGAAGGATGAAAAAGTCAAAATTTGACTTATTTTCACCAAGCTTGACCAATTTTCCTTTTGGTACCAACTTGTTCTTGTTTCTTGCAGATGTTTGAGAGTACATCAATTTATGAAAGAGATGCATGGAGCAAGGATTATTTTATTTATTTTCTCTCTTTTTTTCTTCTAGGCCTACTAGCCACCTCAAAGAGGCTTTCAATTAGTAGGTATGCTTAGGCGTCTAAAAGGAGGTTTTCACCTAATTTTTTTTTTCTTATTTTTCATTTTGTTTTGTTTTTTTTTTCTTCTACCCTACCCTACTTGAAAAACAAAATCACTTTCAAGTATAATAAGACTTCCAATGGAGCCATGTGTACATTAAGATGACAGGAAAAATGATGTGGAGGCTTGAAATGTATGCTTTGACATGTACTTGGATTTCAGAGACCAAATGATTTGACTTTCATAGGATCAAGCATAGTTGAGGAAGGGAGTGATGTTGCAAATTAGTGATTGTCTGGAACCATATTTCAATATAGTTGTGATGTCCTTGGTCCTTTTTTTGATCTGGATCATTCTTCATGTATTCTTCTACCATGACCTTCAAATATTCCTCTTTTTGCTGATTGTTCTCTTGAATACGTGGATGATTTGATGGTAACCATGAGGGAGTTCTCTCAATCTTTGATTTTGATGTCTGCTCTTCATCAATTGAAACCCATGGTTCTGTGTTCTTCTTATTTGAAACTTCTTCTGGATGTAGTCCTTCAATGATATTAAGAGAATCTTTTTTTTGCAATACTCTTCCTGAGCTATGGTGAATACCGTTGAGCTCAAGAGGAGATGTTTGGAAGAGTTATACCTCAACATTGTAAGTGGATTGAGCTACTTCAATGTGTGGGTTTGGAAGGGGTGATACATGTAGTTGAGTGGAAGTGTATATTTGAGATAGATGTGGATGGGGTTGTAGTTGTGGTGGAGGTGAATGGTAGAGATAACATTGAGTTGGGTATGGAGGATATTGAGGAAAATATTGAGGATATTGTGGATGGCTCCCATAAGTTCTTTGCCAACCTTGTTGCCGAGATTGGTTTTGGGGTTGAGATGGCCAATGTTGCCAAGGAAAAGGTGTGTTCCAATTAATTTGAGGTTGATATGCATAGTCTTGAAATTGGGAATTAGGCTCTTACATCATATCAGGCTGAATAAGCTGTCATGGTCCTCTTGGAGCTACATAACATTGTTGCATTGGCAATTGACTTGATCCATTGTTCTCTTGGTGAAATTCCTTCAACCTTGGTAATGATGGACAATGTTTAATATCCCATGATTCTACAACACAATTATCAAAAAAAAAATCCCTTTATCTTCCATTCCTAAAATTTCTATTTTTTTGGTTAGATTGCAATAATTTCTATTTTAAAGTCATCAAACAAATTTCAAAGTTTAGCTTGACTTACCAATCTTGATGCTGATTTACCTACTCTTTCTTTTCCTCTTGATATGTGTTTTCATGTTTCACAAATTCATCAAATGATAATTGGTATACATCACCTCTACTCATGAGATTAAGAAGATCAATCCATTCATCTCTAATTTTCTAAGTAAGATGGTTTTTAATGTGTCAAATCCTGAATGGTGTACCTTTCCCCTATTAACATTATACATGAACCTCTCTATTAGATTCTGAAGGCTCTCATCTTCATTTTTATTCATTCTAAACGTTTCTTCCTTAAGATCATGATCTTTATATTTTTCTAGAAATATATTTTCCATATCATTCCATGATCCTATTGAATTACTCCCTAAACTCATGAACTATTTAAGAGCCCTATCCTTCAAAATTGTTGGAAACAATCTCAATTTTTGAGTTTTTAATAGGTAACCATAAGATCTACAAACAATCTCAAATTCAAGGAGAAAGGTTTCTGGATCCTCTCACTTTAGACCATGAGATTTTGGAAGAAAAGATGGAGGGATGTTCTTCATGTGCACACTACCATCAGTATCTTAAATGGGAAATCCGAGAGGATATTCCTCATTGTCATCATCTCCATCCATTTCTTCTACATTATTTTCCATCTTCTTCTTCTACCTACAAAAGTGAATGGTGATATGGCTCTTATTGCACCATGTGATCAAATGCGGGGGTGGGTTAGTGTTGGAGAAATTTTGTTTTTGTTTTTATGATTGAATGAAAACTATAATGCAATGCAATTTTCTACTTTAAAATTAAATATGCCTAATACAAATAATTTTTTTTTTCGAAAAGAGAAAAGACATGAATCAACTAGAGAAGAAAACAATGCATACTTTGACACCTCCTCGGAAATGTTGCCAAAAAGTGATGAGCCTTGATATTGCAACAAGAATGTTTCAACTCCCAAGGCTACCGACTTTAATTATCAACCTGGGGTGCAGTATACAATGTGTACTTTCTTTGATGTCATGATGTAATGGGGTGCATGTACTGAAATCAAATCCTAAATTAATTGCAGAGAATGAAATGTTAGAAATGGAACCTTAAGCTATTGCAAGAAAGAACGTACAAGGAAAGAGACAAAAATTCAATGCTAAATCACACGCCAAGAAACTATGCTTTGCAATAATGCTAAATTATCATGAATCAAATGCTATTATATAAGCATGGAAGTAAGAAGCATCAAAAATCACTAATGTGCAAGTAAAGGGACTAAAATAAATCTATTTTTGTCTTTTTGTCTTTTCATGCAAAATCAAGTATGCAAACTAATTTCCTGTGGTGATGTGGTGGGTGAATTAAGGATGTTGGAGGTTGGATGGAAGGGTTAGGAGATGGTTGGATGGTGTGGGGGACCCTTGGGAGGATTTTCATGACTTCCTAGATGTTTTCCTTCAATTCAGCCTCAAAACAAGCCATTTTAGGAAAACCTATAGCATGTGCTAGAAACCTACAGGATGATCCTGTATGAATTACAATGAACCTACAGGATACCACCGAGAGAAAAATGTGAGGTGTTGGATGTGGTGGGAAGACTAGGAAAGGTGTGTGAAGGGTGGAATGGAGTGTGAAAATTCCTAGGATCAATGAGAACTCAAAACCAAAGTCGAGAGATGGATGGATTCACACAAAAAGCTTGGAGAAGTTTCCTTGTGAAATGATGAAATTGGTGAGGGTTTAATGACCAAGAAAATCAAATCCAAATTGGATGGGACAAATGTTTTTATTAACTAGGATGTATTATATCATTATTCCAAGTGTAATCACTTAAAAAAACCTATGTTAACCCATGCAAAAAAGAAAAATACATTACTAGTCGAAAAACTAGAAATTTGAGAACTAATGAACTAGTAAATCTAAGAAATGCTAACCAAATCAAATGAAAATTCAATGGGGTAGATATTTTTATGTACTAGAATTTTTTGTGAGATAATGTAATTGGAGTCAATTCAATTTAAGGCCATTAGGATGCTCTAGAAAATAACAGAAATATATTATTCTTTGCTAAAAAGGAGATCCAACAATCTAGATTTGGGAATAAGAATAATAATCCAAGAAGCTCAATGATTACTATAAACTTCCAAAGAATTTCCAAGGATGAAAAAATGCTTCTGATCCTACAAAATAACTTACATCAACCATTTAACTCAATCCTACAACAAGAAATCATCAATTCTAAATGCAGAAATAGAAAGAAATAAAAACAAGAGATGCATGTGAATAAGCAATGAAAAGAGGGAAAGAAAATGATACAAAGTGGCTTTGAGGTTCCTGGGATGGCCAAGCCCAAAGAAACTTAGAGACCTATGTAGGAGAACAAGATTTAGAAGCTGAAAATGACACCAATCCTCATTATTTTTGTCAATAGAATTACATCCTTGCAAGAATACAAGATCAATCCATAATAAAACCAACAAAAATCTCCCCCTAGAGGAAAATTTGGCTTATTACTTGTACGAAATGATTAGGAATCATTCCCCATGAATGGAGGAAGCTTTCCCCAACAAAATCCATTGATTAGTGGATTTAGTCCCCAATACTAGGAATTTGCATTAAATGGAAAGGAACACATTCCTATATTTTCTCAATCATTCCCTAGAGGCAAAGTCAACTTGGTACTTATACAAAATGATTAAGAATCATTCCCCATGGATGGAGGAAGCTTTCTCCACTGAAATCCCTTCATTAGTAGATCTGCTCCTTGGATTGGTTGATATGCTCCCTTGATTAGTCGAACACATTCCTAGATTTTCTCAATCATTTGGAGTTCCATAATTTGTGCCATAATTCAATAATATATTGTTGAATTACTGTTTATTATTGATCCTCTAGTAGTAGGGAACAAGTCCCTAAATTATCTCCTCCCGCAACTCTTCATAATTTACCCAATATTCACATAATATTCGACAAAAAATAAATAATATTAGGCTCAAATATTCAATTATTCATAAACCTTCCTAATGAATATATTAAAGTTAAGAATAAATTATCTAATGCAAAAAGAGAGGTTTAATGTGCTGAAATATGGTCATAGACCTTAATTTATGTTTTAAATAGACGCCTATCAAATCCTATATAGTATAGTGAGGGTAAATCTCCATGGTTAGAATTTTGTTTCAATTTTTGAAATGTATATATCTTTACTTATATCTATATTATATATATATTATATTATATATATATATATAATATATATATATATATATATATATAATATATATATATATATATATTATTTATTTATTTATTATTATTATCATAATAACTAAAAATAAATTTATAATTTAGTTAATTCTAATTATTCTTTTTTAATTACGTCATAAGGCATTCCCTCTAGGAAGAACTCCCCCATCTGTCACTCTGTACTCTTGTGCACCGTCAGATCCAATGTCAAACGATTGAAAGTTCTTCCACCATTATATCACTACTTTAACTATGAGCTTAATCTTGACTTTTGCAACTATTCACCATGTTCATTTTTATTATAACCCATGATCATATTGTAGGTACTTTTATCACTCAGGTTGTCCCTAGGCTCCTGTTTACGGATACGGACGAGGTAACCACAAACCAATCTTTGGATTACAGGTTCTAGCCCACCTGCAATCAGAGAGGGCTCTCTCTTAATGATTCAATATTTGTTGACGATTTTAGGCTAGCTTTTGGCTCAGGGGGTTTTGTTTGTATTTGGATGGAAGGTAGAAATCTCAAGCAAAGAGGCAAGGTAAGGTGTGATAAGTTTCAAACCATTGGGCATGGAGTCATGGATTAATACTTTTTGTTGCGTTTTCTTGGTCACAAGAGGATTAAGGAGCGGGATAGCCACACATGATACAATTATCAATCTACTGAAAGGATGGAATGACGATCAGAGATGAAAGGAAAAGGAGAATCATTTCATTATACTGAAAAAGAGGAGAAATGAATGAATGATTATCTAGGAGCAGTTAAGAATTCCTAAACTCTCATTCATATGTGAAAGAAACAACGTAAACAAGATTAGTTAAGTATACATGTTCATAACTATTTCTGATGAAAACATGAAAAAATGCAGAAATTGAGCTTAAGGTGTAGTTAAACAAATCTGAAGCTATTCTTCTTTTCTGCAATTTAGATGGCAGAACTGTGGTAAAACAAAACATGAAAATTAACAGAGTTGAGAAACACTTATTGAACCATGTAGAAGCACAAGAATTTCGTAATCACTCCTCGACCAAAACACATCAAACAGTTTTGAAATCCATGCCTTCAACAGTCTTTGATTATAGAAAATATGACAGTTACAGTGCGGGTCTCTGCTTGAAGAAAATGTCGAGATAAAGATTAAGCAATTTCCTCGACTCACTCACCAACCAACCCCTTACTCCATCTTTCAAGGTGGTATATATAAGCAAAATATCAGAATTCATTTATTACAATTGACCTAAACAAGTCTGCTAGAAAAGCTTTTCTAAAACCTAAGTGTTGCTGGAATTAAATGCAGGTAAGTCCTTTGGGCTGCGCTAGATACAGCTGAATCAAAAGGAGTGCAGTGTGACCCTTGGAGGCTCGATGTGGTACTTCTGGAATGAATGTGCTTCAGGATCTTTAGTTCTGTTCTGGTGCGAGTTAAATGTGCAATAATTATGATTAGAGGGTTTTGAGTGGCTTCGCCCTCTTTCTTTGACTTTGCTGGAAGGTATTAAATGTTCTCCTTCTTTGGACTGTTGTTAAGATCTTTCGTTGATACTCTTTGCCGCTACATTGATGGTTTCCGCCGCTTGCTGATACTCTTTGACATGCTTTTTTACCTGTTGATTTGATCTGATACTCTTTAATCTCTGTCACTGGTCCTTTCCTGTCTTTAAATCGGATTAATTTGGCAAAATCGGGCGATTTTGGGCTTTTTCGGCGCAAAACGGGCCAAGGAATCAAAAGATTCCCTAAAGATTCCCCAAAACTTCCTATTTCCCGTAGTGATGCGCGATTAGCGTTGCACGATAATCGCGCATTGAAAACTGCCTCTGTTTCTTGTTCCAGAGCTCCGAAGTGCGATTTTTCTTCCTGCACGAATTTTCGGTTTCTTGGCTGCTGACTTCAGCAGTACGGCGGATGATGTCAGCGGTGGGTCCCTCGTACAGATGTGACATGGTAGGGTGCTCATATTTGAAGTCGATGCGATGAACTTCTCCAATGCAATCCCAATATCGCATCGGCGGGGAACAGGAAGGTATTTTAGTTGGACATGCGACGCTTGCGACTGCCGATCGTCGATATCACGTCGGGTAACAACGGATGGGGCATCACTTATATGGTGAGAATATTGCGATATGGCGATGTGAGCTGGCTTACTAGGATCTGAGAAGTGCTAAGGAGATCGGCAAGGGTCTGTTGTGGTCGGAAGGAGTAAGAATGTGCGTCAGAAGGGCACTTGAGGTCTCGGAAGGGGTCCGATAACCTAAAAAGGGATTTTATACTCTGGAAGGAGTCCATTGTATTTAGAAGATGGTTTGAAGGGGCAGTATGAGGGCTCTTGCCAAGTTTCAGACAAACTGAGCAATTCCCGGGGGTACTTATGGTTATTTTTCAACCAGGGGGAGGGATATTTACATAGGGGATTATTTACATATTTTTAGTACGGGGACAGGGAAAATATAAGGAGTTAAATAATAATGTCAGTAGTTAATATGGAGATGGTAAGAAAGCGCTAAGTTCGGGAGATCTTAGGCTGCAATGAGGGAATAGAATCTTATAGAGAGGATATGGAATTTCTTTGAGTGAAGCAGATCTTCACCCAAGCTAATGACATGAAAATGATGGAACTTAAGAGGTATCAAGCAGATCTTGACCTGTTTTGGGGAAATTAGTTAATTATTTGGGGGAGATGGAGAAAGGAAGTTAGTTACGCCTGTTTTTGAGCTTTCCACATAGAACTGCCTGGTGATTGTGTCCTGAGTAAAGATGACACTTGAAAACCTGGAACTGATAAGCAATCAAGATTCAGCAACCTCAAAACTACCTACCCAACCTAATTACCTAACATTTTTTCTTCTTTTGGTTTGGGTGCACTTAGACTTGCAAACCCATCAATTCAATTTTTCTTTTTATGCTTTCCTATCTACACACTACCCTTATTTCATCTGAGGGCCCAGATTAAGCAGTTGGGCTCCTTTGATTCTCTACCTATCTAAGAATCTGCCAAGATTAAGCTGTTTGGACAGAATCTCATTCTCTATATTCTAAAACAGGAAATTCAAACCTAGGGAGACCAAGATTAAGCTGTTTGGACCCCCCTTTAACTGAAAATTATTCAACACTAGAATAACTTCTCAAAATTTGGAAGGCAGTTAAATAAAGTCTGAGTAGCCTTCTTCGCTTGGAGACTGTTAAGCAAATATGGAGCATTGCAACATGCAAAGTATGACATATTTGGTCTGTAAAAATGTCAATCATGAAATATGAGTAACCTGCTACAGCAGGAGGCTAACAGTGGCTCCACTTGGGGATGGTTTCTCCTTGTGAGAAGCCAAGAACACCAGGTCAGATTGCCTTGTTTCTTCCGCTATGGTTGTACTTTGGACTTGTTAGTGTTGACTGTTGATTTGATTTGATCTTTTGGATTGGGAACAACTCTTTCCTTCAATTGTGCTGTTGTTGAACTGTAAATCACTGCCTACTTTCTTCTGCGTGCTTCAGCATCATGGATTCTTACAAAAAATCAAAACACCGGTATATACAAATATTCTATGTACAAAAATAAAAACACCGCTTGCTCTTTTGAATCCAACAGATCATTGTAGTGCTTTAGCATTCGGCCATTGACAGGGCCTTCTTCAACTGTGCTGCCATATGGAGATTTGAGAAAATAGGTATTATTACCTTGCACAGCGTTGATAATGTACGGACCTTTCCACAGAAAATCGAATTTTGCGTGTTTTCCCTTGTCTTCTCCTTGTGAATCCCATCTTAGTATGTTGCTGCCTACCCAGAAATCCTCTACTTTGGCCTTCTTATCGAACATATTTTTGAGTTTTTCTTGCAGTATTTGAGCTCTGTTGAAGACTTGTTCTCTAGTTTGCTGAAGGTGAATAGTTTGATTAACTCTTCTCTACATGTCATTCGGTTCAGCCTGAATTTCTTGCAACAATTTAATAGTAGGTATGCCCAGAGATGAAGGGAACTTGGCTTCCATGCCATATACAAGTTCATAAGGGCTCATCCCAATGGATTTCTTGGTGGAAAGTCTATCTGCCCACAGAGCATTTGTGAGCTTCCTGTGCCAGTGCTTTTTGTTTTCCTCTAGCAACTTCTTTATGATATTGATGAGGCTTTTGTTGGACGATTCGGCCAAGCCATTACCTTGAGGGTAATAAGCTTTGGAGTGGCCTAAGGTGATGTGGTATTTGTGGCAAAAGTTGATGACTTTTCTGGATTTGAAAGCAGCAGCGTTGTCAGTGATAACTTTCTCAGGGCAGCCGAATCTAGAAAGGATATTGCTCTCAAGGAATTGGATAATGGTGGAGTCATTGGCTTGCCTACATGGGATGGCTTCAATCCACTTAGTGAAACAATCGGTGGCTATTAAAATCCACTTGTGTTGGCCTGAGGAAGAGGGATGAATTTCTCCAATGAAGTCAAGACCCCATTGTTGAAAAGGTTTCTCGGTTGAAATGGGCTTAAGGGGCAAGGGCAGTAGTTTTCTTTTCCCTTCAAAGATTTGGCATCTGTGGCATGAGACAACAAACTTCTTTACATCTGCAAATAAAGAGGGCCAGTAATAACCAGCCCGTAAGATCTTGTCAGCCGTGGATTTCCAATATAAGTGTCCTCCATAGTCGCCTGCATGGAATTCTTTCATGATGCTGTTAGTTTCATTTATAGTTAAACATTTAAGCAAAATACCTTCGTGATTTTTCCAAAATAAAGCACCATCTATGACACAAAATTTTGATGATTTCATCCTTAAAAATCTTTTCCTGGTTCTGGAAAATCCTGGGGGAGCACACAGATTTCACAATATAAAGCAAATATCAGCGTACCATGGGGATTGCATGAAGGTTTCACTGATCTGTGGAGTTGCCAGCTCAGGTTCATTGTCCAGCTGATTAATGTCTAATGCTTGGAAGTTTGTTTCGGACATTAGTTTGGCTAACCCTTGTCCTTTTATGAGCTTGGTGGGCTTTATTTCAATGTCGTATTCCAGGATGCTGGCAATCCACTTGCCTCTTTTGCCTTCCAGTCCCTCTTGAGTTAGTATATCCTTTACAACAGCATTAGGGGCATAAGCAATCACATGGGAGTATAGGATATAAATTTTGAAATCTTTGATGGGTTTGACCAAGGCATAGGCCTGTTTTTCCATGATCTGAAATTTCAAGGGTGAGTCTCTCAAAGCTCGACTAAATAAAGAAATTGGCTTTTCGTTGCCCTGATCATCTTTTTGTAGAAGGACAGCAGCTATAGTTTGTTCAGATGCGAAGGAAAAAATGATAAAATCTCTGTCGAATTTAGGACTGGTGAGGACAGGTGTTTGAGTTAGGGCATTTTTTATACTCTCAAAAGCCTACTTGGCTTCAAGAGACCATTTTACCTTGGCATCCTTTTTCAACATGTTGCTCAATAGTCTTATTAGCTCGGCTAGATTTGGGATAAATCTCCTCAGGAAATTGATCTTTCCAAGGAATGCTTGCAGTTCTTTTATGTTTCTTGGATAAGGGATTTGAAGGATAGCTTGAATTCTTTCCGGGTCAATTCTAATCCCATCTTTTGATATTATATTTCCTAAAAGCTTGCCTTCCTCCAGGGAAAACAGGGACTTCTTAGGATTCAAGGAAATGGCGTATTTCCTACATGTCATGAAAATTTGCCTTAAGTGTGTAAGGTGCTCTTGGTCAGATTTGGAGAATGGGGTCAGGTCATCAAGATAAACTACGAGGAAATCATGTATCTCTTTGGCAAATGAAATATCCATTGCCCTTTGAAAGGTAGCACCAGCTTTTTTTAGCCCAAAAGGAATTTTAACGTACTTGATGTTCCCCACTTTGTGGTAAAAGTTGTCTTGTCCTGGTCATCCGGGTGAACAAGTATTTGATTAAATCTTGAAAATCCATCTAGTAAAGAAATTCTATAGGAACCCGCTACTCTTTGCAAGATATGATCCATTTTGGGCAAGGGGTAGTGGTCTTTTAGAGAGAGCTGGTTTAGATTTCTCAAGTCTACACACAGTCTTATCTCTCCTGTTTTTTTTCTGGTGGGAACTAAGTTAGACACCCATTCAGAGAATCTGATGGGTGCAATGATACCTGCTTCAAACATTCTCTTTATTTCTTTTTCAATCAGGGGAAGAAGCATGGGGTTGATTCTTCTAAGTTTCTGTTTGAATGGTTTTTGATTTGGTTTTAAGGGAATGGTGTGTTAGATTACCGAAGTGTCATAGGACTTCAAGTCCTCGTAACTCCAGGAAAATACATCTTGGAATTCTTTGAACAAATCCACATATTTCGGTTTTTGGTCAGGAGGCAGATTTTTGGACAATTTAATCATTCTAGGATGCTCTGCTGTTCCTATGTTGTGTTCTTCTATGGAAGCATTCAACGGTTCCATCTTTGGATTTTTGGGCACATCGTTGTCATCAAACATGTCTTCCAATGGAGTAAGGCCGGTGGGAAGAACATTACTTTTCAGATCAATAAACTCATCCTCTATCTTGGTTGTTTTCTCTGAACAAATTTGTTTCAGCTGTCCTATGTTTGTATTGTTGAAAATGGTTGGGCTAAGGATTTGTTTAGCTTTTGCAACTGTTAGAGTCAGGTGGTTTTCTTCTGCTAACTGTTGTGATTCGGCCATGACATCCATGTCAATGTTTGTGTTGGAAAATTCGTCCTCTAGAGTTAAGAAACTGTTAATCTGGGCATCATCTTGGAATACCTACCAATCCTTGACATTGTTAGGGACTGAAGGTCTGTGTTTTATTTCAGCGGTGAAATGGTGATTTGGTACAAAGGGAAGCTTGCATGTGCTAGCAAAGGTTGCTAGACTATGGGCGTGAATATTGTGATTTCGTGCAATTTTGGCCAGCTTAAATTCACTGAAAGCATTGAGTAATTCGATGGCAGCGGCTCTGTAAGCTCTCATTCTACTATCATTAGTGACAAAGTTACCCTTTATTTGTTGTATAATCAAGTCTGAATCACCTAGGATGGAGACTGTAGTAGCTCCTAGGGTTTTGAGCAACTTCAGGCCTAAGAGAAAAGCTTCATATTCCGCCATATTGTTTGTACATCTGAAATTGAGTCTATAGGCATGGACTTGTGCGTGATTATCATGAGTATTGTAAATCCACACTCCAGTCCCTGCTCCTAACTTGTTAACTAAACCATCAAACTCAAAATACCATGTGACTTCTTGTTTGAGGTTTGTATTGAGAGTTTCAGTTGTCTGAGGACCGGGCAGACTTGTAATTTCAGTTTCGGGATGTTCTTCTTGTTGATTGTTGGTTGCCTTAGCTGTTGAGATGATTTCATGGGTATTGGCAACCGTTTTTCATTGACGTACGTTCCTTGCTCCAAAGATAACGACTTATCATCAGGTGGAGGGCTGGTGTTATCATTAAACAAAATAAAAGAATCCATATCAAAATGGATTGAGTATATTGGGAAATTTTGGGGTTTTCCTCAGTGCTTACCACATACTTCATTAATGTTTCTCTATATAGTCTCTTTGGTTGCCCAAAGATAGATATAGTGGCATAATAGAGGTCAAGTTGAAGGGATCCTTGCAATTTTTCTCCCCACGATCTGGATAGGAGCATACCATACTTTGTAGGAATGTCGGCTACTACTACGTCCATTAAGATTGTCTTGTTGGGGAATTGGACTAGAGAGACACAAAGGTCTTTGATCAAGCCTAAAAATTTGACCTGACTTGAATCAAAGAAATACAAATCTTTGTACGGTCTTGTGACATCGAGGTTCAAACTTTCCATTACAGCTTTGGGCATAAGGTTATGTGAGGCACTTGAGTCAAACATAGCATTATGCAGTATTTTGTCATGTATGTGTAGGTTGAAATAAAAAGGTGGAACAGGTCCATATGTTGTTTTTCCGTCAACTTCTGGACCGAACAGTAATTCAGGGGTATCATCTAAAACGTTTACATCATCCCTTACTTCTGGTAATTGAAGCGACCTTTGAATTTGTTGTCTGTATACATCATGTTTGGAAAGTTCTGAGAGGGGAATGGAGATCTTGAGTTTTCCAATCTCTGCTTCTAAACTAAATGGTTTTTCCAATGAGTTCTTGGCATTGACCATGGTGAATTTCTCTTTTTCAGGCATACTCTATGTTTTCTTTTGGAATGTCAGTCTCGCGATGTATGACCGTTTGTGGTATCTCTGTTTTGGGAAGATGTCTGGGAATGCTATTCAGATATTATTTTGGGGAGGAGGGAGGTAGAGGCTGATCAATAGGAGAGTGTGTGTCTGTTATATCCTCCACAGTAACCTGATGAGGGTTTAGGACCGAGCTGTCAGTTGGTTGATTGTTGGTGATCTTTCCTTTAGTTTTGTTGAGTTGTTTGCTATCTTTTGTTCTGCTGGATGGGGGAACATCAATGGTCCTTGTTCTTAATTTGTATTGCTTGTGTACCTCGTATACAGCGGTATCATAGCCTTGTTTGAAGTCAAAGGACTCTCCCGACTTGGTGTGAAATTGTTTTGCATCAGGGTATGATCGGTCTTCTTCCGTGAGGAAGATTGGCTGTTCGTTTTCTAAATCGATCAGGTTCATATGAGTCCCATCTGTGGGCTCAGTGGATGTAGATACTTCCGCATATTTTTCTTGAAAAGGAGGCCTAATATCATGGTCAGGACTGGCCCTTCCAACGTTTGTGTTTTGGGTTTTCTGAAGTTAGGGTTCCTTATGGCATTGGGCTGTTCACCCTCCCATGAAGTTTTTCTCTCAACATTGTCTACTCTATCTCCCAGCTTGTGGATGCCATTGATGCTAGCATCTAGCTTCTGATCGAAGGATGAGGGTTCTTCTTTGAAAGCAGTTCTCCTCTCAGTTCTAGTTCTGTTTCTTTTAGCAATTAGATTTGCTTCCACACTCACTGCAGCATCTTGCATTTCTGCAAGGCTTTGAGGGGCTCTTTCCCTTAATTGATACGCCATCTCAGCATCGAAGCCATCCGGGAATTTGTATAATGCAAGGTCAGGTGGAGGTCTTAAATTTTATGGTATTGCATTGTAAACATTGTTAAATCTTACACAGTAATCCAGAACAGCTTCCCGAGGTCCTCTTTTGATAGTATCATACTCGGACAGTATGTGCAGGGGGTCTTTCTTTTTCTCCCATCTGTTAGTGAATGCTTGGTATAAGGCTTCAGGGTTTGCTATAGAATTGGGTGGAAGTGCTCTGAACCAGGTTCTGACATCACCGGTCAAACTTTGGACAAAAATATTCATTTTTGCACTCTCATCGTCAATCTCATAACTCTTGAAATAATCCTGCATTTTCTTTGTATGCTGTTGGGCAGTGCAGGAGGTTGCGCCATCAAAATAGGTGATTTTTGATTGGTAGTCCTGAGGCATAGCCTCGGGATTAGCAGGCAATTGTAAGGGCACATATCTAGCCATGATGATGGGGATAAGCAGAAAAGCTAGAGCAGCGGGGATAACAGGAACAACCGGGGTAGAAGGAGTAGTAGTGGTAGTAGGAGTATGGGATAGAGGTGTAGTGGAGCTGCTAGGAGAAGGAGGTGATGAACCAGGGAAACTTGGGTTCGACCAGAATAAAACTTTGACAGGGGTTGGAACACTGCTTGGCTGAACTGTTTCAGGACTCGCAGCAGTTTGGTCTTCTTTTTGCTTTTGTTTTCTAATGATTTTAGGAATCAAATTCAGATTTTCAACAATAGCTGGGCTATTTGGATCAGGATTTGATCGTGTATTATGCGTTTGTTTCTTAGGAGCTAGCTTCTAATCTTTTTTTTGGGAATATTTTCTAAAAACGCAACAACACAGGTCGACCGAGGCTTTCACAGGTCGGTGTCTTCCTCTGTGGGGCTCCAGACTAGTTTAATGAATTTATCTGAGGAGGTCACCAGTGGAGTCGCCATTATGTTATCACTCAACTTGTCCCTAGGCTCCTGTTTAGGGATACAGCCGAGGTAACCACAAACCAATCTTTGGATTGCAGGTTCTAGCCCACCTGCAATCAGAGAGGGCTCTCTTTTAATGATTCAATCTTTGTTGACGATTTTAGGCTAGATTTTGGCTCAGGGGGTTTTGTTTGTATTTGGATGGAAGGTAGAAATTTCAAGTAAAGAGGCAAGGTAAGGTGTGATAAGTTTCAAGCCATTGGGCATGGAGTCATGGATTAATACTTGCTGTTGCGTTTTCTTGGTCACAAGAGGATTAAGGAGCGAGATAGCCACACATGATACAATTATCAATATACTGAAAGGATGGAATGACGATCAGAGATGAAAGGCAAAGGAGAATCATTTCATCATACTGAAAAAGAGGAGAAATGAATGAATGATTATCTAGGAGCAGCTAAGAATTCCTAAACTCTCATTCATGTGTGAAAGAAACAGCGTAAACAAGATCAGCTAAGTATACATGTTCATAACTATTTCTGATGAAAACATGAAAAAGTGTAGAAATTGAGCTTAAGGTGTAGTTAAACAAATCCCAAGCTATTCTTCTTTTCTACAATTTAGATGGCGAAACTGTGGTAAAACAAAACATGAAAATTAACAGAGTTGAGAAACACTTATTGAACCATGTAGAAGCATAGGAATTCCGTAATCACTCCTCGGCAAAAACACATCAAACAGTTTCGGAATCCATGCCTTCAGCAGTCTTTGATTATAGAAAATATGACAATTACAGTGCGGGTCTCTGCTTGAATAAAATGTCGAGATAAAGATTAAGCAATTTCCTCGACTCACTCACCAACCAACCCCTTACTCCATCTTTCAGGGCGGTATATATAAGCAAAATATCAGAATTCATTTATTACAATTGACCTAAACAGGTCTGCTGTAAAATCTTTTCTAAAACCTAAGTGTTGCTGGAATTAAATGCAGGTAAGTCCTTTGGGCTGCGCTAGAGGTAGGTGAATCAAAAGGAGTGCAATGTGACCCTTGGAGGCTCGATGTGGTACTGCTGGAATGACTGTGCTTCGGGATCTGTAGTTCTATTCTAGTGTGAGTTAAATGTGCAATAATTATGATTAGAGGGTTTTGAGTGGCTTCGCCCTCTTTCTTTGACTTTGCTGGAAGGTATTAAATGTTCTCCTGCTTTGGACTGTTGTTAAGATCTTTCGCTGATACTCTTTGCCGCTACATTGATGGTTTCCGCCGCTTGCTGATACTATTTGACATGCTTTTTTCCCTGTTGATTTGATCTGATACTCTTTAATCTCTGTCACTGGTCCTTTCCTGTCTTTAAACCGATTAATTTGGCAAAATCGGGCAATTTTGGGCTTTTTCGGCACAAAACAGGCCAAGGAATCAAAATATTCCCTAAAGATTCCCCAAAACGGCATATTTCCCGTAGCGATGTGCGATTAGCGTTTCGCGCTAATCGCGCATCAAAAGCTGCCTCTATTTCTTGTTCTGGAGCTCCGAAGTGCGATTTTTCTTCCTGCGCGAATTTTCGGTTTCTTGGCTACTGACGTCAACAGTACGGCGGATGACGTCAGCGGTGGGTCCTTGGTATAGATGTGACATGGTAGGGTGCTCATATTTGAAGGCGATGCGATGAACTTCTCTGATGCGATCGCAATATCACATCGACAGGGAACGAGAAGTTATTTTAGTTGGAGATGCGACGCTTGCGACTTTCGATCGCTGATATCACGTCGGGTAAAAACGGATGGGGCATCACTATGTGGTGAGAATATTGCGATATGGCGATGCGAGCTGGCTTACTAGGATCTGAGGAGTGCTAAGGAGATCGGCAAGGGTCTATTGTGGTCGGAAGGAGTAACAATGTGCGTCAGAAGGGCACTTGAGGTCTCGGAAGGGGTCCGATAACCTAAAAAGGGATTTTATACTCTGGAAGGAGTCCATTGTATTTAGAAGATGGTTTGAAGGGGCAGCATGAGGGCTCTTGCTAAGTTTCAGACAAACTGAGCAATTCCCGGGGGTACTTATGGTTATTTTTCAACCAGGGGGAGGGATATTTACATAGGGTATTTACATATTTTTAGTACGGGGACAGGGAAAATATAAGGAGTTAAATAATAATGCCAGTATTTAATATGGAGATGGTAAGAAAGCGCTAAGTTCGATAGATCTTAGGCTGCAACGAGGAAATAGAATCTTATAGAGAGGATATGGAATTTCTTTGAGTGAAGCAGATCTTCACCCTAGCTAATGACATGAAAATGATGGAACTTAAGAGGTATCAAGCAGATCTTGACCTCTTTTGGGGAAATTAGTTAATGATTTGCGGGATATGGAGAAAGAAAGTTAGTTATGCCTGTTTTTGAGCTTTCCACATAGAACTGCCTGGTGATTGTGTCCTAAGTAAAGATGACACCTGAAAACCTGGAACTGATCAGCAATCAAGATTCAGCAACCTCAAAACTACCTACCCAGCCTACTTACCTAACATTTTTTCTTCTTTTGGTTCGGGTGCACTTAGACTTGCAAACCCATCAATTCAATTTTTCTTTTTATGCTTTCCTACCTACACACTACCCTTATTTCATCTGAGGGCCCAGATTAAGCAGTTGGGCTCCTTTGATTCTCTACCTATCTAAGAATCTGCCAATATTAAGCTGTTTGGACAGATTTTCATTCTCTATATTCTAAAACAGGAAATTTAAACCTAGGGAGACCAAGATTAAGCTGTTTGGACCTCCCTTTAATTGAAAATTGTTCAACACTAGAATAACTTCTCAAAATTTGGAAGGCAGTTAAATAAAGTATGAGTAGCCTTCTTCGATTGGAGACTGTTAAGCAAGTATGGATCATTCCAGGATGAAAAGTATGACATATTTGGTCTGTAAAAATGTCAATCATGAAATATGAGTAACCTGCTGCAGCAGGAGTCTAACAAGTACCTCGCCAACCTTTCCCTCATTTTTTTCTCCTTAGCCATAGTGCCAAAGACTCTGCACTGACTTTACGATTTTCTTCTTTCTTTGGCATATAGTTGAAATTTTTTCTTTTGTTAAAGGTTTTTTCACCAAGGGTTATCTAGGTTCGGGTGTGACAAATGACCTATCCAAGACCTTTTACTTTTGTGATGTGTTAAATTGTATTTTTAAAATAACATAAATGAATACCTTTGCATGTTATAAATAAGAGGAACATGAAATTCCTCATCACATGAAAACAAGTCGTTGATAATAGAGTTCGTCTAGGAGGAACACAATGTCTGGGCCCCAGTGTCAAGATGGTGTAGGCCACTACATTAAGTGTTGTCAATAGTGATGATGTACATAAGAAATGATGTCGCTATAATACAAAGAAAATGCCCTCACGTAGGAGTAGTGCCAAGAGATGTTCCGCTACAAGAACTCTCAGTCAAAAGGACTCTTATCAGTATGAAACAAACGCATGCATGATGATACTGAACATCCTTCCAACATGGAATAAAAGGGATTTCAATGCAATCATACATGGTGACACATGAGTATCCCATCAACATAATAATAAAGGGATCTCAAATGAAACATGAAGAATCATGACAACAAGTACATCCCACAAATGATTTTGCATCAAATCAAGCAGGAATCATGAGACAAGTAAGAAACAAGATCCCACATCAAACATCAATCAGATATATTTGCAGCACAATGAATAGCAAAAGTAAGTACATGAACACATTGCATATACCTCACATCCTGGGGCCATTTGAAGAAAAGGATGTTAAACTGTTGAAGTTGTTCGTACCATCGATCTCACGGCGTCGAATCTCATGGAATGACTGTTCGCACATCAAATGCTGACACCTGCACTCCACTTAGAAAAGTGGCTAAAAAATGAAATGAGAAAATGGAAAATATGAATGCACCATCAGATTTGTGGCGTTAAATAGCGAAAAATTGAATCTCAAATTTCTGAATTCTAAGAAAGTGAAAATCTATGCTCAAGGAATATTTTAGATTCCCCCTAGATTCCTCAAATGATTCCCTCCTTCGGGTTCTATGCAAATTAGCTACTCATATAAAGAAACTAATTGTGCCATTAGGTTCGTGTTGCTGAGATGTGTAAGATTGACATAGGATTTGTCTAATTTGGACACAAAAATTTCACCCTCCTGAGAATTTTGCCCAATCATGTTTCCACCTCCAAATAAATTAATTAAAAACTTCCATTTCGATTTCCATGCTCACTCCTAGTTCCTCCATGCTTTCTTGGTGCACTAAAAAAATGGATTTTATGTATAAATTTTCGAGCGAAGTTTACAAAAATCCAATTGGGAAGAGTGGTTAGAGATTTGTTTGTTATGGAACAGGTTGGGTGATCAAACCTCACCCCCTCCCATTTTACATAACCGAATAAATTTTTTAGATGAGAGGTCGTGCTGGGCATGCCTTGGGCATCCCACCCACCTCATCGGTTGCCTACTCCATAGTGGTTGTATGCCAATTAAGGTGATGATTAGTTGTGGTTGGGTCCATGGCCCAATGATCGGCCCACCTTTACTCCTCGGCGTAACCATAATGGCTCGCACATATCACGGGTCCCAAGCATGGGGGGAGGGGCCGAGGGTAGTGGCCCGCCCCTATATAATATTACATGCGATAAGGATTGGGGTGGCGGGGTTGGTGGCCCACCACCCCTTTTTTAATAATTTATGTTTCTTCTTAAAACCATATTCCATTTTTGAAAATCCAGAATTTGGATCAAAGGAGACATTTTAACGAGGCGAAAATTTCTCCCAAAATCCAGCCAGAGTTGGCCAGATTCCTTCTAACGGAAAACTTCAAAATTATGTCTCCATTAAGCCTGCCGAGTCAGCAAAAGTCAACCAAAACTTTGACTGTCTCTATCTTCCTCATCCGGACTCATATTGATGAACCGTTCACATCACTACGATCAAGACGATGAGATCTACGCTCTGGTCCTAGTTCTAAAACATTCTAATCACTTTGATTTTTGAGCTTCCATAAGCCCTCTTTTTCCCGTGTGTGTCTCTGGAGCCACCTTGATCAATTCTTCAAACTGACGAGCTTTTGGTCCTCTAGAAGCATGAAAAATAATCTACCACTTCTTTGTACCTTGTCTACATCACAAATGTCCTAAAAGGCCTCTTTTCCATCTCGTTCACCTTTGTTCTTCGAAGCCTTAAGCAGTGAGCCGATGCCAGCAACCTCTACAACCTATAGTACATTGTTTTCCAAATTACATGCTTGACTTTCATGACCAACTAATGACCCAAGCATCCCACACTTGCACTACAAGAAAAAAGGACATGGGTGAGGGGCGAAAAATGTCACCATAAGCTGATTGGTGACGGTTAAAAGAGCCTTCTTCACCAAAAACTGAACGTCACCAAAAGTGGAATCAAAAAAAGTATAGGTGTTGTGGTGACATTCAAAGTCCATCACCAATAATGATTAATAATGATGGATAGTGACTGTCGCCATTTCATATGAACAATGGTGATAGACCATAGCCTCCGTCACCAAAAACTAAACATCACCAAAGGTGGCGCCGCTAAAAGTATAAGTGTTGTAGTGACATTCAAATTCCATCACCAATAATGATTTGTAATGATGGATAGTTACCATCACCATTTCATATGAGCGATGGTGACGTACCATAGCCTCGATCACCAAAAACTGAACATCACCAAAGGCGGCATCACCAAAAGTATAGGTGTTATGGTGACATTCAAGGTCCGTCACGAATATTGATTATAACGATGGATAGTGATCGTCACCATTTCATATGAACAATTATTTATTGTGATGGATCTTTCATAGTGTCACTATTGGTGCATATATATGGTGACATTCATTGGCCATCACCAAAAGCCGCATTTCCAGAAGTATAGGTGTTGTGGTGACATTCAAGGTCTATCACGAATAATGAATATAATAATGGACAACAGCCATCACCATTTCATATCAACAACAACAATTTATGGTTATGGACCTTTTGAGGGTCGTCACTATTGGTGTGTATATATGGTGGTTGTTGTTGACCGTCACCATTTCATATTTTGGTGAGGGTCGAAAAATTTCACCAATGATCATTGGTGATGGTCAAAATAGCCTCCATCACCAAAAATTGATCATCGTCATTCCATATGGATTTCAGGGCATGATGGAATTGAACCACCAACTTCCTTCTTGTAAAGAAAGTGCTCTTCCATTGAGCTAACACCCTTTAAAGAATCAGACTTTGAAACTTCATAAATTGTAAATTGTAAATTAAAGTCTCGGAAATATTTTCCTAAAAAAGCAAAGTAGCATTGAAGCTACATGTCCCTACCTAATGGTTATCGATGTTTTGAAAAGTGGGTGAAGGAAAAAATATTTACGTATAATAGAATCAATTTGTTCAGTTGAGTACTCAATTAGAAGTGAAACTCTAAAGACATTTATTACCTATAAATAGCAAATGCACCAAATATTGCAAAGGAAATGTCATAAGTGGATAGCATATGGAAGAAGATCATTGATGAAGACAGAGGCAATATTTTCTAGGTTGAGTGAAAGAAAAATCTCAATGTTGTTGTTGTTTGGTGTTAAATATCTGAATGATATCTAAACTTCTGTGCAAATGTAACATGGATCTCCAGAAACCATGAACGACATATGATAATAAAAAAATTATATATAATATATATATATATATATATATATATATATATATATATATATATATTCCCCTTCACATAAACCAACATGCAATTTGGAATTTCACAAATCTGCACTCAAAACATGACACCAATCAACAAATAAAAAAAATTGACTTGGACAGAAAGCAATAGATTCACCTTCATTCTTGAGTTGCTTTTGTTTATTTGAATTTGACTTGTGACATTCTTTATTTGACAAGGAGTGAAAATCACCACTAATATTAAATTCATCCAACACAGACTTTGGAGATCCCACTGACATCTGTGTTTTTGTTTCCATGTCTGAAAACCAAGGAAAACCATGTCGATAGTAGAATAAGATGTGTGTCTACTACTCAAGAACACATTCCTTATTAACCGTTGTTACCTGAAAAAAACCAAAGAGACAACACAATATTAGTGTACACAAAATCCCCTACCAAAATATAATCATATCTTAGCTAAGAAGTTTAAAAGATGTTCTTAATTAATAAACTTTGTATTTGGAAGTTTTGTTTCTTTATATTTAGAAAAGACTATGTTGTACAACACTTATGTCTATTTATCTAGGCAATTATATCATATCATATGTCACACAGTAGCAATCTACAGTACCTAAAGTAAAAATACAAATTTGCTCAAGACAATAGATTTAGAAAAGAGATTTGAAAACTATATGTTTGTCATTGAAGCTTTAATTACTTTAACAAACTAGTTGGAGTTTGAAAATCAAAATCATTCATAGAAAATGAATAAGACAATGGCCAAAGTCATTATTCATACAAATAAAGCTAGAGTCATTATTTCCATTGCAGATAACTGAAATTTGAGCTGTGGTCTTACAGTTAGAGCTTATTTGTAGGGAAGACTTGTCAGTACCATCATTTTTTTCCATGGTCTATTGTGTCTCTAGATCCATATTAGATAGCTTGTTATTCTCAAGTTCTACCTTTCAAGCATCGATTTTTGGCTCACCCTTTAAAGAACAATTCTACCACTCCATTTGATTTTGTTTTGTCAAGATAATTGGCAAGACCTTCACATACTATATTTTACATCAATCAATAGCCATCCATCAATGATATAAAGAATAACAAATACACAACAAAGGCCAAAGATGTGCTTGTTGTATACCTATGTTCTGGGACTCATCAGACCTTACTAGTGCAAAGAGCTCACCTTGAAAAAATAAAATCCACATGGAATTTACAAATCTTTTTTAAATCAATCTCCAAGTAAGCCAATCAAAATATGAACATTCTTTTAATCAATCAAATATCTGAATTAAAATAAAAGTGGCCTAGAATTGAATGTTATATCAACCATGCCAAGTAACTAACAGTGGGTGTTACACTGAAATTTGTCACCATGACTATCTGCAGTTAATATGGCTCCATCAATAGTCATATTATCCTCCTTGTCAAGCCTAATACCTCTGCTCTTCATGTCAAGCTTCAAAAAAGAGAGAAAGTCACTAAAAACATGTTTATCTCTGGGTACGCAGGTTCTCTCTACCTTGCCTGCGTGTACGCATCCCAAACTCATTGTACCTGCGTACTTGTACGGTCTGTAAGCCAAAGGATGGGTGCGTACCCCTGTAAAGGTCAATCTGGAGTCTTCTAAGTTTTTCAAACTCTCTAAATATGAAAAACGCCGAGTTTCTCCTATACTGGACTCATTAAAATTTCACAGTAAAGGGCCTGTTCTATTACAAACAGGAACGGACCACTCCTTCTTAGGGTTCACATAAAAAACTAAGTTGGACTCATCCGAAGGATGAGATTACAAAAAAGCATATGTTATCCTCCTCAAGCTTGTAAAAAATAAAGAGGTACTTGCCAGAAATGGTGGGGGAAAAATGAGAAGAATGAGCATATTTGATATCTTTTTGTCTCAAGAAAAGCCTTACTACCGCTTTTGAACACGACACTTGTTCATTCACCTGGGTTGGGAAATCCTTTACCTCACAGTTGACCAAAATCACTTGACATTTTTAGCCGGGTTATGGGAGTCGACTTTG
>APFE031577175.1:0-14607 GCA_000404065.3 Pinus taeda
AAATTACAAATTATTAGAGATACATCGTGCAAAGTTGGCTCACCTATACACCATATGAGGATGAAGAAGTGTTTAAGGAAGGTTAACCTTTCAACTCGTCTTTAACAACCTTTCAATCACCTATCACTTATAAGTTTAGTTTGCTTGACACAATTAAGATGATTAACATAAAAAACCGATTCATATTATTGTAGTACTTGTTAGGTAGTTGTATCTTTGTTTTTAGACTAAATTAGTTATTCAAGTTAGTCGTTTTTTGTTGTATTACTGATTAGCTAGTCAGATATTTTAATCCTCGACTAAATTAGTGATTTATGTTAGTCAGTTTTAGTTCGGTCACTTAAGATTGCTCATTTTTTGTAGTATTTCACTTGGAAAAGTTGTGGTGACTAACGTTTTTAGTCACCTAGTCACTAATTTCTCATTTTATACTAGTGCATTAAAGCATGGGTTTCATGCTTGGGTCAATTGTTTTTAGGTTAAAGTCTCCATTGAATACTTCTATGGTTTATTTTAAGTGTCCTTTTCCATGTCACAATGTAACTAACCCTTCTTGGGAATTATTTGTCAAGAAGGATAATTATTTTAATGTAAATTAGGTCAATTAGGCCTCCTCTACCAAGTCGGCCTCAAGGAAGGACAAATCGACCTCATTAGAATAATTCAATAACCTAAGATAGCTATATATTAGAAACCACTCGACTCATTTGGAGGACATCCCACACAAGTTCAAATTGAAGCATCTAGGAAGGAGAAAAATTGTGAAATTCAAGAAGGAATATGGAATCGAAGTTTTTGGGTCTCTCTCTCTCATGTACAATGAAATTCTGAAGCTGCATCAAAGTCAAAGTTATGAATTTGTTGCATCAAGGTCGAAGTTATGAATCTGTTGCATCAAGGTCAAAGTTGTGAAGTTGTTGCATCAAGGTCAAAGTTGTGAAGTTGTTGCAACAAGGTCGAAGTTCTTGTAACAAGGTCGAAGTTTTTAAGCTACATCAAGATTGACGTTATGAAGCTTCTAGGTAGAAGCTATTGAAATTTCTAGATCGAAATTACTGTCTTGAAGCTGGGTCGAAGTTCTGTTGCTAAGAAGTCAAAATTTCTGGATTGTTGTTGGGTTGAAGTTGTTGGATAAGAAGATACTAATAAATCATCTTGGAAGGTTTACTTAATGGAGGAGTAAGCTTTTTTGGTCTGGGGTCTTGGTCCATCTCATTTGAATTACTGAAAGAAGAGTTTTTGACTAGGTTTTCCCCTATATAGGGTTTTTCCCTGGCTGTGCGCCTACATCTAGTGTCCTTTATCTTCATGTTTTGATTTTGGTAATTGCTTTATGAACTAGTATAAAAGAAGAACATAAGAAAAAAATAATAACTCAAAGAAATCACAAGTAACTATCAACAAGAGAAAATATTCTTTTCTTTCTGATTTTCGAACATGGTATCAGAGCTAAGGTGAAGAAGAAGAAAAAGGAAACTTGAATATCTATTGAAGGAAGATCATTAAAGGGATCATATAAGGGGATAATCCTACTATCTACAAGAACCATTTCTAACTCAATGAAGGGAGAAAGAAAACTAGAAGGAGTATCCAACTACAAGGCATGGAAAAAGAGGATAGATCTCATCCTCGAGAAGAATAAAGAAGAAGCCTATAAGATGAATCATGTGAAGAAGAGAAAGAAAAGTTCAGAGAAATTGAAACATTGGTCACGAACCTAACAGTGGATGGAGTAAAGGACAACCTCATTCCATATATATCCAACATATATTTCGCTCAAGAAATGTATGAGGCTCTGTCCAAATTATTCACAATCAAGAATGTTGGTCAAATTGCAAGCCTCAAGAATGAATTAAGAACTATTAATATGATGAAGGATGATACTATGGCATCCTTCTTTATAAGGATATCTAGAAACAGAGACGAACTTCAAGAAATAGATGAAATTATACCAGAAAAAGGGCTCATGATTACTGCCCTTCTAGGACTACCAATACCATAGAGTGCCTTTGCATCAGGAATCAACATTTCGAACGATACTCCAATATTCAAAAAATGGGGAATGCATGTAGTTAAGAAGAAGCCATAATATAGTTAGTAAGAAACAAGAAGTATGATGAAGAGAAGAACATCTCAAATTCCTATTCTACTCATCACAAGAAAAAGGGAACCTTCAAGAAGTACAAAGGACCAAAAAAGAAAGTAGACTTATCAAATATTGAATGTTACTGTTGTCACAAGATGGGTCACTACAAAAGTCATTATTCAGAGAGTCCAAGGAATAAGAAGAGAGACAGGGATCAAGAAAATATTTTCAATGAAGCTTCACCAAAGAATATTAAGATGGAAGAATCTGAAGTAATTTCTAGGGACTCTTAGGGACTTTGTCCCTTCATATCCTTCTATTGTAAGTTTTGAATTGTTTTCCTTTATGTTTTGATTTATAGAACTTGTAGGTCTAACATATCTTTTCAAAACACCTTTTGTTTTTAGTTGTAGGTTTCCCTCAAGATTGGATTAAGAGGAACCTTCCACCAATTTACAAAAAGATAAGTATTTTTTCTTTGTTTCACATTTTCATGTTTGGTTTCTCACATCAAGACTTGTTTGAATTAAATGCTAATAACCTATTATGTTTTTTGTGTTAGGAAATCTTGTTCAATACTCAAGGGTTATGGAGGAGACTTCAAAAGATAGAATTGAAGCATGGAAGAAGTTTTTCCCTTCAATAATTGATGTCATACAAGGTTTTCTAAGGAACAACTCAAGGAATGTTTGTTGAATACTCAGGGGTTATGGAAGAGACTTCAAAGGGTAGACTTGAAGCGTGGAAGAAGTTCTTCCCTTCAAGAATTGATGTCATACAAGGTTTGCTAAGGAACAACTTAAGGTATGTCTTAAACTATAAGCTTTGTTATAAATTTATCTTAATGTGAAAGGTACGGTCATTGTTTCTTTTAAAATTTTTTTTACGTTACTAACATTGTTATGTCTAAGGTTTTGAATCACAAAGATTATTCTTAGGTTGATTAATCATTCAATTGAATCTACCCTCATTATATTATCATTCTTATGCAACCCTAAAAAGGTTCACGGTAAAACCCTAACCTATGGGTATTTCGATGCTAATATGGAAACCATAGTCTTCTTAGGTTTGTTGATGAAATCTAGAATTCCTATTATTTTGATGTTTTGGTATTGTTATGATAAAATCCCTAGTCCTTTAGGGTTTTCTATCCAAAGTTATGTATTGAATCCCTAGACCTTTAGGGTTTATGATCAAAACCCTTATAATATCTATAGTATGATCATAGGAATGAATCCCTAAGAGTATGTTCGTATGTCTAATCGAAACCCTAGTCTGGTCAAAATTGTTGTATGTCTAACTTTAATGTATTGATATTTGTGTCTTGCATTTACTTAGTAGATATTGTTGTATGCTTTTGCATGATTATGAAATACTATATATATATATATATATCTATCTGCTAACCTAATTTTTTATTCTCATAGTTTGTAAATTCTAGGGTTTGTAACAAAGCCCTAGTAGAAGTTTGATATTCTAGGATATGATGATATTGTTTCTAATATAATGACTAAATCTAGGGTTTGCAACAAACCCTAGTAGAGTCTAAAATGTATAGTAGAATTGTTATTTGATTGAGTTGTTGATATTTAAGGATTTGTGTCTCTAAGATGGAATATACGGTTTGTAATGTATCATAGTATAATATGACATACATATCTTAAAATAATAAAAAGGCCCTAGATACAATGAGGCTGATTTCTTGATTAAGTCACTTGATGTTGTAATCTAGGGTTTGTAACAAATCCCTAGTAAGAATATGAATTTTAGAAGTATGTGTCTCTTGCTGATTATGAACCTAAATACATTTAGGTATTTGATGTCTAAAGTCTAATGCTTCCATTATTGTATTGATATGATTTCGAGATAGTTAACTTCATGATTTTGTATTTGGTTGTAATTGTTGTTTAAGTTGGGCAAGTACATAATCTTCAAGATGTCAAAGATATTCGTAAGTAAAGTTGCCTTGATAATATTGGTAAAAGTGATAAATAATGAAGATGATCAAGATGACCTTGATGTTATAAAAATGAATGAAACCATGATAGGTTATTTTATGTTATCTCCCCAAATTAAGAGGGATTTCATATTATGATGGTCACGACGGATACCTTGAAGAAGAAATTGGAGAATGAATTAAAGTACTACAATATATTGAGGATGTCTTGGTGTTGTTGTAGAAATGAAATAAGAAAATCTTATGACTAGTTGCATATGAATAAATTGATATAAGTGGCATCGGGATGATTGGTATAATGTATATATGGAAAGCTTATTACTAATTGGTATTTTTTTCTTGTCTCTCCATAAACAGGTTGAACACTCTTGGAGCCTGCTTGGAAATGGAAACACTATATAATATATATAATATATATATATATATATATATATATATATATATATATATATATATATATATAATATATATCTATATTAGGGAGTAGATGAAAGCATCTAATGGTGGATGCTTGGGAGGACATTTGGTTGACCTATGTGTGTTTGATGTCATGATCTCAAAGAGGGAGGGTGGCATTGCCCTTGGAGCTATGAACTTGGATACGCACCTAGATCCCTAGGTTGATGGTGAGTTAGTAATCCTAATGGTATCTAGACTTGCTGAAAGATTTAGTCCATCTTAGTCCCACCTGGATTGATTACCCTAGTTAGGAATCTAGTCTATAGCTCTGAGTGTGTTGAACTCTTCATAATTCATTTTCGAGATCTTCCATGTACCTCTATAGATATAGGTAATTATGAATACCTCTCTAGTTACGATGGAGTGTTGAAGGATGTAACTATTGTCGGTATTCATAATTATATTTGAAATGTATTTTCAAAAAGAAAGAAAAATAATTTTTTTTTTAAATAAATTGGCTTATTAAAGCATGGGTTTCATGCTTGGGTCAATTGCTTTTAGGTAAAAGTCTCCATTGGATACTTTTAGGGTTTATGTTAAGTGTCCTTGTCCATGTCACAATGTAAAGAACCCTTCGTCGGAATTATTTGTCAAGAAAGAAAATTATTTTAATGTAAATTAGATCAATTAGACCTCCTCCACCAAGTTGGCCTCATGGAAGGACAAGTTAGCCTCATTAGAAAATTTGATCACCTAAGATGACTATATATAGGAAACAACTTGATTCATTTGGACAAAATCTCACACAAATTCGAATTGAAGCAGTCGCGAAGTAGAAAAGGTGCAAAGTTCAAGAAGGAAGTTGCAATTGATTTTTTTGGCTCTCTCTTCTCTCTCATTTACAACGAAATTCTGAAGCTGCATCAAGGTCGAAGTTGTGAAGTTGTTGCATCAAGGTCGAAGTTGTGAAGTTGTTGAATCAAGGTCAAATATTTAAAGTTGTTGCATCAAGGTTGAAGTTGTGAAGTTCTTGCATGAAGGTCGAAGTTGTGATGTTCTTACATCAAGGTCGAAGTTGTGAAGTTGTATCAAGGTTGAAGTTTTGAAGCTACTGAGCTAAAGCTAATAAAATTTCTAGATCGAAGTTGCAGTCCTAAATCTGGGTCAAGGTTTTGTTGCTGAGAAGTTGAAATTTCTGGATTTTTGTTGGGTTGAAGTTGTTGGATAAGAAGAGACTACTAAATCATCTTTGAAGGCTGAATTGGTGGAGGAGGAAGGTTTGTTGGTCTAGGGTATTGGTCTTTCTCAATTGAATTACTATAGGAAGAGTTCTTGACTGGGTTTTCCCCTATATAGGGGTTTTTCCCTGGTTGTGCGCCTACATCTAGTGTCCTTGATCGTCATGTTTTTATTTTGGTAATTGCTTGATGAACTAAGATAAAAGAATAACATAAGAAAATAATAATAATTGAAAGAAATCACAAGTAATTATCAACAAGAGAAAATATGTATGTCTCTCTGTTTTTCCAACAAGTTTTAGTTAGGGCTAGGTAAAGGTTAAAAAGGTTTTTGTTATATCACATTATACCTTGGGCATAGCTTATCTTTATACCTTGGGCATAGCTTAGCTTTATACCTTGAGATCTATTCATACATTCCCAATTTTATTAATACTAGATATTGAGTGTTTTCAATAAGTAAAACAATTCAATTTTATGCTCAGGTAGAATGTAAGAAAAACATATAAAATAGATCAAAGTTGGGGCTAGAGTAGCTAACACTTACTAAGTAAATTTCATCCTATTACTTTTCTCTTCCTCAAACCATCAAGATATCTTTCACTTAGGTCATGTCACAATGGCAAAGGTTCTTCCTCTTGCAACTCAGAGGTGGGTGGAGACTCTTCTTCTTGCATATTTGAGGTGGGCTGAGGTGGGTGAGGGGTGATAGCAGAGTTCCACTTCCTCTTGCAACCCAAAGGTGAGTGTAGGCAGGCTTGGGTTAGGGCTATGGCGAAGTCTTTCCTCAGATAGCTTGGAGGTGAGCAGAGGCGGGATCAGGCTAGGGAGATTGAAGAGCCTTTCTTCTTGCAGATCAAAGGTGAGTGGAGGTTGGATTTCCTAATTCAAAACATGTTAGAAAATAATAATTCAAAACTCTTTTTAGAATATAATAATAATTCAAAACAGTTACTAATGTATACACTTTTCCAAACCCTCCCATATGTGTATATGAGTCTTCAAACCCTCCCATAATGCCAATGCATGTATCTACTATAACCATGTCAAATTTGAATGCATATAACCACAAACCGAAAAAATTCAACATTGGCCCCTTTCACAGGTCAGTCTATGTGGGGCCAATTAATTAAAGCATAAGTTCAACTAATTGGTAAATATTAAGTGGTGGATTGATTCTTAAGGGCCAACCTGCGACGTGATGCCCCCATGGACACCCAGGTGCCCCACCTTCATTCACTCATCAATGACAACAAAATATTCTAATTTGTTAGGACCATGTTGCATAATCAATCAATTATAAACTGACTTTTGACACCCAAACTTTACTTTAGCCAATTTTCTAAAAATCATTATAAGACCCCTTGGTGGTAACTTTGTTCATGGGTAATCATGGGCTGACCTTACTTCTTTAATTCGGTTTGACCCACCTACTCATTGCATGGGTGCCCCTACTAGGTGAACATCCTCGTGTGCCTAGCTCACGATGCCCCCAGGGGCACCAGGGCGCTTCACCTTTTTGTGGGTGCATCTAGGGCACGGGAATTCACCCTACTACACAAATCATTCAAAAAAAATCATTATCTCATCAATAACAACAAAATATTATCATTTGTTAGTACGTTCATGTTGCATAATCAAATAATTATAAGCTAGCTTTTAACGCTTAAACATTAATTTAGTCAATTTTCTAAAAATAATTTTGAGACACCCTCATGGGATCTCAATTCATGGGAAGTCATGGTCTGACCTTATTTTGCATGTCTTCCCAACAATTGTGTCACCTAGTTCACCCATCACCCAACTCGCCCGGTACGTTTGCTTAAAGAACCATTAAAGTGAAAATTGGAAATTATGGTATAAGCGTAAATAATCTTCTCTTCATTTCAATAATAATGTGTTCTCTACTTAATAAGGCCAACCACGTGAACATGGAAGCTCATATGGACCCTCCCCCCACCCACATCACTCTCAGATCCCTATACCCAATCTATCTACTTTTTTAGCCTTCCTCTGGGATCATATCTAACAACATATGACCAACCCGCTTTACCAGGAGCATTTACATAAAATACCTTTTCACGTTGGCTTGGAAGAACATATCGCTTTGATATTGGCTCAATATTCCTTATATCAACTGTGATAAATCCGTTAACATGCTCAATAACAATTTTATCAGGGTCACCTTCATGGATTCATAGGCTAAACTATTTGACATCAAACAAAACTATTTTCAAGGATCTAAATTCACACTCAAGATACCCATAGTATCGATTCTAAGAGAGTTTTGGATGTTTGTCACCTCTAGAGGAAACATTGATAACTTGAAATGTTGTAATTATCCCACTATCAGAAGTTTTCATCTTTTCATCCAACCTTTTGATTCAAAATTTGTGGCCATTACACCACATTTTGTTGTGGTGTTTCAACTGCAATATGTCAAACACATAAAAAAATGCATTGTTGATTGATAAGCATGCATATTTATACTTGCAAAATTTGAAAAGAAAAAAAACATGCCATATACATCAATATAATTGTAGAAAAACTAAGTAGTATGGGTGAATAAACTTGCCTAATAATATTTTAAACCAAATACTAAATCAATTTTCCTCTGTGTAAGATTGGTATCTCCACTACGTTGAGCTTCTTTGACTAATAAAGATACACCATACCATGATAACCTACCATTATTATCTTGTTTTCATTGTTCAATCCATATTTTCATCTAATCTTTATTGTTCACAATGTATAAATGTATTGCATCCCACTCTTGATTGCTTGTATTAAAATAAAACAAATCACATTTATATAATTAATTACCATGTTATCCCTTCATAATAATGGATTATGCAGGAAGACTAAAAATAAAATAAGTATGATATACATAAAAACAAGTAAGTCAAATATGCTATAAATATACACTATCTACTTAAATCTCACTTTTCCCATTCTACATTTCCCTAATAGGTGCTCCCCTTCAAAATCATCCATGGAGTTGAAATCCAAAATGTGATCCAATACATTAATAATTTTTCCCATTTCATCATTATATTGATGAATATAAGCCATGGTTTGATATACCATATATGTCTCTACCATAGAACCCTCAATATGTGCTCTTTATCTGACCAAAGCCTTCAGTGATTTCAAGTGCCTCTCAACCATCCACATTGATCTTGTGTGTACAGGTCCACACTTTTCAATCTCCTTGACTTGGTGTATGAAGTAGTGTTATTGTGCATTGAAAAATGTCAGAGATATATACTTTTTCATTTAACACATTAGACAAGGAGTTTGTTTTCTCCAATAATTTATATATTCTTTATTGATTTCTTTAGGTGACAACAATCTACAAACGAAGAAATCAAATCACAGGTTTCAAAAAAAAGAATAATATATTACATGATTACAAGAAAAATACATGCAGTCAAAAATATATGACACAACAACTTATTGAACAAATTACACTTCGCACATAATTTCCACTTACCTCATGTATTTTCCAAGATCATATATAACTTGTTTGACATTGTTGTCAAATTTTTATGGGAGAGATAAAGGTAGAACATATTGTAACAAAAATAATGATCGATCATTATTTTTTCCCAAATTAGTAGTAAAAAAACACTAATTAACAAGATGTATCATGAATGTATAAACTAGAAATTGCCCCAAAAGGTGCATAGATACACCGAAGGAATAGAAGATTTGGGAGGACCATTTCCCCAAGAATAGACCCAAAAATAAGTAAGTAATTAAAAATATAAAATTAAAAAGTCAGCAAATCCTCATCCACCTTAAGTTGGAATAAGAAGCCTTCATCATCATCATCCTTATTTCTTTACATTTTCTTCACATTTGAGAAAATTAAACTATTATCCAATTATAATACTTCTTAGTTTTATTCTAGAACCCAAAATAAATTCAATTTAAATAATATTAAAAAATCAATATTCTTGGTCATTAACACTAAGATTATCTTCAATAATATTATATACATCGTAATAATAATTAGATTTAATTCTATATATAATAAAATAAAATAAAATAAATATTATAATTAAACTTCATATTAAAAATAATTAATTATTTTATTTATTGTTTAGTTTATTAAATTTTATTTATATAAAAAAAATAAAAACAAAAAACAATTATGTATCCATTTATAATACTAATTAATTTATTAATTTAGAGATGAAAAATATAACATAAAAAAATAAAAAATAAAAAATTGAAACAATTGAATATATAAACCTAACATCGAAAATCTCTGAATATAACATATGGAAAATATAAACATAGAATAATAAAAGTAATAAATTTATATCATGATTTTCAAATTTTAAAATTGGCATGATTAATATAATAATAATAATAATATAAAAAAAAAAATCAACATGATCAAAGAGATTTCAAGAAATCATAATATACCAAACGAATGTGTTATCCACAAAACATAGAAAAAAGTTTTTTGTTTTAATTTTTTTTTGAGATTATTAAAGAAAATAATAGGATTTTTCTATAACTATGATTGAAATAAACAATAAAGTTACATGCTTCCAAAATTGGTAAATTAAGTTCAAATAGTGTTTCTGGCTACTCTATAACCAAAACAAAGCCAACAAAATAAAACTGCAAATATTTTTTATAAAGATATAACCATTACATTTAGTTATAAAGATGTAACTATCACATTTAAGAAATTTGAATAGTGATTTTTATTTTTTTTATCATTACACTACCGTAATATTAAACATTAAATATGTCTCCACTTAACAATGGAAATATCATTATTTTTTCCCGTGGAAAAAGTCGTAATTATTCATGGTGACAAAATTACATTTTGTAGATGCTAAAAAGCATATGCATATGGCCTAAACCTATTTTCACAGATTGTTGGGTAGACAAAAAGTACAATAAAAAATAAAAATGTGAAAAAGATTGACTGCGGTTCTTTTCTCCCCTTCTTCTTTTCCACCTTACACCATCCTCCAGTATTGGGAGTGGCTGTTACAATGGAAACATGATTTTCTGTGGGAGTGTCTTTGTCAGACTCAGCTCCTTCTGATCCATGAGTTCACTTAATGCCCGTTATTTCCATTCCTGTTGGTTGGGATTTTTTATGCTGTGGTTGTTTGCTATGGTCTTCCTCCTCCTCAAAAGGGCTCTTTTGGTTCTTTGGATCCTCTATTTTGCTTGGTGTACTGTTGTTCCTACATTTTTTGTTCCTTCCTCCAAGGGGTTTGTACATTGTCATCCTTTTTGTTGTCTCTGTTGCTTCTTTTTCCCTTTGGGGGTTTGCTTTGCTTTAGGACATGCACTGTGGAGGTGTCTTGTTTGTAGGCATCCCCGACATCGGAAAGCTGTGTTTTCATAATCTAGTGGTTTCGTCCACTAAGTGTTATTGAAATTCAAATTGATACTATCTGGTAATCCCTCGCTGAGGTCTACCTCAACACATATCCTGGCAAAATTTAGAATCCCCCTTGAGATTTTTTCCTCATCTGTCTTGAGGTATTTACCCAAAACATTCGCTATGGTGATTAATACTTTGTGATGCCAAAAATGTAATGGAAGGTTGTGTAGCTTGACCCACACTGGCATCTTTGATACCACCATTGTTTTGGCATTGAATTCTGAAAACCATGGGGTCATAAACAATCCTGCATTGCCCCAGAACCATGGCCCCTTGTTGAGGATGTATTCTATTTCTTGTTTTGTTCTAAATCTGACTATGAAAGAACCTTTGGGACATAAGTAGATCTCATAGTCTGGTGACCAGGCCTCATATATCCATTGATGTAGAACATCATATTTTTTCCAGAACCCATTGAATCTACATATTGCTGAATTCGAATAAAGATCTATAAACATGTTTCTTACCTCGGGTATGGCAATGGTGAGTGTAGGATTTTGATACTTTTGTTCTACTATGTAAGGCCCTGGAAGCTCCACTGGTGCTGTAGTTTTGACATGCACTTGACCCTTGCCTTTAACTGCTTTCTTGAAGGAGCATGTGCTTTTAGATCTGGTTCTGGCACTTCCTCCCCTAAATCGCAGGTTAATTATAATGGTTGTATCTATGTTGATGTTGTAGTCCTTCAGTGTGAGATTGTCCTAAAGGCTATGACCTGAACAGATCAGGTTTTGCCAATGTGTTGGGATACCTAGTTGGTTCTGGATCTTGTTTTTTAGCTCCTGGATCTTCTTTCCGTCCCTGATCCTCCATCAAATTGTCTTGCCTTCCAGTGTTTTAATGAAAATTTGTATCGTATCCTCTTTTTTTGGGTTTGTCTCCCAAGGCTTCATCCTGAGCCTGCTTTCTAGGTTGCCACTGATCTGCTTGCCGCTCAGGCCTTTTGGGCATTTGGATTCCATTTTTGTCAGATCTGGTGTGTGATTTGAGACAGTCGGCAAAAGTGTTTAGGGTTTCCAAAATCTCGGCACCTCTACGCATGTTTTACCTTCCTCTGCTATTTGGGGCTATGATCCAAGGCAGAGGGATGACTTGGTGCGTGCACGCCTCTAGATTTGGGCTTGGTATGGGCCATTCGGTCTACTGTATGCCGGATCTATCAGATAGAAAGCATATCTGAAGATAATACTCCCTTCCATAGTAAGAAATATCAACCCAGATCCATGCAAAAGCCACCCAGAGGCAGCGTTATCAAGCTCGGGTTTTGTATCAGCAATCAACCATTCGAGGGGGAGGGTGATTGTCATAGGCGTGGTAGATCTGAATTTGTGACTTATCAAGTGTCTTAGGTTGTTGGCTTGAAGATCCCTGCAGCCTCTCTTTGCCTCTTGGTGCTCTACTTCACGCTCTTCCTTCCCCTTGCAACACTTCCTTCTTAATGAAACAGGTACGTCTACAGATTGCTAGAGGACTCGAGCGATGGGTCCCTCTGCAATGGGCAAGGACTCAGCTCCACCGATTGAGTTGTTGTTTCTCAATGACTCCCGTTCCATATAACCGAGATGCGAACAAGCGTAGATGTGTGAGGGTTCATGGCTCCTTCTGGGCGATTTGATTCAGAGCCTCCAACAGAATCCTCTTTTCAGATGTCAACCCTTTCTTTGTTTATGTTCAATGATCACAATGGAAATATCATATTACAGGCTATGTTTTGTTTTTATCATAACAACCACAAAAAGAAAGTAGTATATTACATGGTAGAGAGATTAGGTTGTTCAAACATCACATTGTGACAAAGATTGTCCTGATATGAAAATCAACCATGGTCAACCATGGTCCGATGTCACATTGTGATAATGGTTGTCTCAATATGGAAATCAACCATGATCAACGATGTTTATTTTAGGGTTTATAATATTTATGTTAGGGTTTATTACCTTTGGTTTATTATTCTCTTAGGATTGTAATATCAATCCCTTAGGTTTATTGATCTAAGGGTTCATATTCCTAGGGTTTAATATTATTCCCTTAAGTTTATAGACCCTTGAATATCTAGTATTAATCCATAGGGTTTATTATTCCCTTGGGTTTATAATATCAATCATGGTCAACTATGGTCAATCATGGCCCAACATCGGACTGTGACAAATATTGTCTCAATATGAGAATCAACCATGGTCAACCTTGGTCCAATGTCACGTTGTGACAATTATTCTCTCGATTTGAAAATCAATCATGATCAACCATGTTCAACTATGGTCCAATGTCACATTGTGACAAGGATGGTCTCAATATGAAAATCAATCATGTCAACCATGTTTATTGTAGTGTTTATAACATTTATCTTAGGGTTTATATACCTTGGCTTTATAATAGTATTCCCTTGGGTTTAATATTATTCAACCATAGTCAACTATGTTTTATAAAATTAATTATGGTCAACTATGGTCCAGCATCACATTGTGAAAAGATTGTCTCAATATGAAAATCAATCATTGTTTCAACCATGGTTCAATGTTGCATTATGACAAATATTGTCTCAATATTATAATCATGGTTGACCATGGTCAATCATGGCCAGCCATGGTCAACCATGGTCAATCATGGTCAACCTTGGTCAACCATGTTTTCTAAAGTCAAACATGGTCATCAATGGTTAATTATGGTCAACATTATCGAACGTTGCATTGTGACGAAGATTGTCTTGATATGAAAATCAACGATGGTTAATCATGGTCAACCATGGTCTAACGTCGCATTGTGACAAGGATTGTATCTATATGAAAATCAACCATGTTTATTTTAGTGTTTAAAATATTTATATTAGGGTTTATATACCTTGGATTTATAATATTAGTCTCTTGGGTTTAATATTATTCCCTTGAGCTCATAATCTCTAGATATTTTAGTATTAATCCCTTAGGTTTATCATTCCCTTGGGTTTATAATATCAATACCTTAGCCAACCATGGTCAAATGTAGCATTGAGAAAAATATTGTCTCAATATGGAAATCAACCATGGTCAACCATGGTCCAACATCGCATTGTGACAAATGTCTAAAATCTTAAAATCAATCATGGTCAACCATGGTCTACCATGGTCCGGGGTCACACTGTGACAAGGATTGTCTCAATATGGAAATCAACCATGGTCAACCATGTTTATTTTAGGGTTCGTATTATTTATATTAGGCTTTATATACCTTGGGATTATAATTTTTATCCCTTGGGTTTATAATATCAATCCCTTGGGGTTTATTGATATAAGTGTTCATTTTCCTTGGGTTTAATATTATTCCCTTAGGTTTATAGTCCCTTTGATTTTTAGTATTAATCACTAGGGTTTATTATTCCCTTGGATTTATAATATCAATTATGGTCAACTATGGTCAACCATGGTTTATCATGGTCAACCATGGTCCAATGTCGTACTATGACAAATATTACCTCACAATGAGAATCAACCATGGTCAACCATGGTCCAATGTCACATTGTGACAAAGATTC